>QYSD01000069.1:0-101544 GCA_009806315.1 Rhodotorula sp. ZM1 | reverse complement strand
AAACCAGCACAGAGACGTCCCAAAGCAATCCCAAGCGCGCACCGCTCTTCCCACGCCGCTCCACTCCTCCCCAACAGGATCGGCGCTCGCGTTACAAGACACGCAGTCAGGATTCTTGTGCAGCCAAGCTCTTCGCGAGGTGGGACGGACCATACGAAGTCGTCGAATGCTTCCCCGACTCGTCGACCTACCGCCTCAACCTCCCCTTCGCCGACTGCAGCCACCCCGTCTTCCATGCGTCAAAACTCAAGGCTTACCACCCCAACAACGTGGTCGACTTCCCTGCCCGTGAACCGCCGCGACCGGAGCCGATGGACGTCGAAGGCGACGAGGAATACATCGTCGAGGCGATTGTCGACGAGAAGGGGAGGGGGAGGTCGAAGAAATACCTGGTGAAGTGGCGGGGTTACCCTGAGTCGGAGAACACGTGGGAAGGAGCCGCGAATGTCGAGGACACTGAGGCGCTGGACGTGTGGATGAAGCGGAAGGAGGGAGGGGAGGTCTGAGCGAAGAGGCTCTTCACTGGTTGGAGGGGGGGAGGGTGTAAGGCGGATGCCTCACGACGGAGATGAGACAGAGCGGTGCGAGCGGAAGAGTTGGGCCGGGCGTTCCGTCGTTCTCTCTCTTGGTTCTCCATCGCTCTCGCTGACTGGAGAACCAGGTGTGTGTCTTCTCTAGCCTATTGTAGATCGCTCTCGCTGACTGGAGAACCAGCAATCAACGCTGTTCCATCTCTATTGGCCCGAGCGAGTGTTGTCGCCGAACAAGGCGACTTCCACTCTACTTCTCCCTCTTCTTCTCCGGATCCAACCCCTCCGGCAAAGGCTCCAGCGTACTCTCCATCCAGAAGAACCCGTCCTCCGAAAAGCGCGCATAATTCATCCCTCGCTCGGCTGGGATGACAGCAGGCGCGGCGGCTGTCGATTCGGTTGAGGAGGGGGAGGGCGACGGATTCGGTGGTGAGACCGAATTGAGAGCGACGAGTTTGTCGGTGTTGATGTCGGCTATGAGAGCGTCTACAGGGCGAGAGGAGCGGAAGGTAGAGGGAGAGCAAATTTGAGCGGTGAGAGGACGAGACCTCAAACAGGTCAGCGACAAAACCCTCGAAAGCCCGGCCTCGGGGAGAACGGCGCCTGTAGACCTCGCCACTCGCGTGAACGCGCCCCTCCAGTGCGGGGAAAAGGACTTGGACGCACCCATCGATCCATAGTTGTATTCTGGCCGGATGAACCCGAGCATGACGACGCGGAGCTGCTTGCCATAAAAGTCCGAAGGATACGTATGCAGGACGTGTACTTCCTGCGATCGGCAAAGAAGCGAGGACGGGTTAGTACGCGGTGTCAGGGGGAGATGCAGGCCGTGCGAGTCTGTGTTTTCGCTCCGTCTCGTCCTTGACAAGTTTGTCCGACCCCGCACGGGGTATACAAGACATGCTGCGCATGCGCTGAAGCTTGATGGCGCTTCGCGCGAGCTTCTTGGGACGGACCCGAGCGCTTCGCGCCAACCCAACGTCCGAATCCCGGTCGGAGCAAAAGTACGCGAACTCACCGCCGTCCGGGTGTCGTTGTTGTAGAAAGGGTTCCACCCAATGCTCATGACCATGGGAAAGACGCCATCGTGCTCGTTCTTGGTGTCCTTCGAGGAGGATGAAGTGGGGAAAGCCGAGGTTGTCGAGGAGTGGGTCGCGGTTTTCGGGTCGAGGACGCGCGCAAAGCCAAAGTAGACGCCTGTCGAGAGCGTCTCTGCGTATGGCGCGATGGACGAGTCTGGCAGGTTGGCTGGCGGCGTCGAACGAAGCACAGAGACGATGATCCGGGTCAGCTCGCGAGTCTCCCATGCCGGAGAACAACTTCGGCTACTCACCAGTGGGACACCCAAGGTCCTTTGATCCTCTACCAAACCCGCGCGTGACCCACCCCTCCAGGTAGACGGGGAACGGCGGTTGAGGCCCGTCGTGTGGACCGGCGATGAGCTCGCGGACGACGCTCGCGTCGTGCTGGATCGGTTTCGGGCGAGTCACGAGCGAGGACATTCTAGCGAGCGAGTCTAACGAAGCAGCGCGTGAAGTGACGCCGGAGCGAGAGTTGACCGATGAGTAAGTTGATTAGGTCTCTAATACAAAGTGAGCTGTAATGTAAACGAATACAAGCGGGGGTGTAATAACCAAGAATACAAACTCGGTTGGAATCGCGAGGGAGGCTGTGTCGAGCTCAGCCTTCATCTCTGCACTCGCACACGCTCGCTGGGATGGACGTGCAGTGGGACAAGGTCAGGAAACAGCTCAATGCGCAGACCAAGCAGGTCCAGCGGCCCGCCCAGCTCCTCGTCGCTGTCGAGTCGACCCTCGCCTCGAACGACTCGCCAAGTGCCGCCATCGCACCGCAGGCCTACTGGGTCGCGTTTCTCTCGACGCTGGAGCAGCTGGCGGGAGACGCAGAAGCAGCCAAGCCCAACTCGGACAAGCGCGCCCTTCTTGAGGCGTGTCTGTACCTCCTTGCCCTCCTCGTCCCCTTCCTCGACAAGCCCGCCCTCCGCGCCCGCAACGATGTCCTCCGCCTCCTGCCTCATCTCTTCCAAGCCTTTGCCGCCCACGCACCCGCAGTCAAATCCCTCATTGCACTCGCTCAGTCCCTCCTCGCTTCCGCCTCGCAGACCCAGCTCGAACGCGACCTTGACGGCTGCCGCTCCGTCTACGCGACCATCCTCTCCCTCTGTGCTGATGCACGACCAAAGGTCCGGCGACGGGCGCAGGAAGCGGTCCAGGCGGTTCTCGCTTCGACTCCGCCGCCGGCCGTCTCGCATCCATACGCAGGCGAGAGTGCCGAGTGGCTTTGCTCAAAGTTGGATGAGGCGGTCAAGGGTGCGAAGCGGGCGCAGAGTGGCGCCGGGAAGAAGGCCGAGGAGCACGGCGGGGACGAAAGCCGGGCAATTGCGCTGCTCACGTTCGTCAAGAACCTCGGTCCGGCGTGGCCTGCGTCGGTGGGTGCCGCCTGCCCTCCCTCGCCTCCCGTACGCTGACGCTTGCGCTCCCAGTCCACGTCGACACTGCTGCCCATCATCCTCTCGACTCTCACGCTCGCAGCCCCACACCTCACCCTCTCCGCCCTGACGCTCCTATCGCACTTCTTCTCCGCGTCGCACGCCGCATCCTCCATCTCTGACGATCACATCCGCGACACGCTTGAGGAGCTGGTCAACGCCAAGCCGAAAGTGGCCGAGGGCAGCGAGCAGGGGGAGAAGCTGCTGGCCGGGTGGGCCGAGGGCGTCGGCGAGGGAATGGTTGCGCTTGCTCGATCCGATGTCGACGCCGCCCTCTCGCGCATGGCGACACTCTTCCCCGAGATCCTGCCCTTGCTCGCCTCGGCGCAGACTCCTGCACTCCGCACCTCCGTCGAGACCTCTCTCTCGCTCATGATTCGCCACTGCCTTACCGACGCCGACATCAACTCGAACGGCCCCGTCGTCTCGAGCGTCGTCTCGCACGTCGAAAGGGCGATCACCTCGCCTCGTTACGCCGCCACGGCCCAGCCGCATGTCCTTGCGCTCGTCAAGGCGCTCTTCCTCCGCTTCCGCGTCCGGGTCAGCGGCGAGCCCGCCGCCTCTCGCCTCCTCAGCAAGTCACTCGTCCTCGTCGCCAAAGCGCGCGAAGACTCGCGCTTCGAGTGGAAGAAGGAGGCCGACGCGGTGCTCGACGCGGCAGTCAAGGTCCTCGGCCCGGCGCGCGTGCTTGAACTTGTCCCGCTCAACCTCGACCCGTCCGAGTCGCCCTCCAAGGCGCGCGCATGGCTCCTCCCGCTCCTGAAACCAGCAATAACCAACACCCGCCTCGGCCACTTCCGCCAGACGTTTGTCCCGCTCTCGGCCGCGTTCTTCTCCAAGGCGGAAGAGGCGCGGACGGGTGGACGCGACATGGAGGCCAAGGTGTGGGAGACGCTCGTTGGGCAGGTCTGGGCGCTCTTGCCGGGTTATTGCGAGTACCCGACCGACCTCATCGAGGCGTTCGACACCGATTTTGTCTCGCTCGTCGCCAACGTCGTCTACACCCAGGCGACGCTCCGACCCGCTGTCTTCAAGGCGCTACAGACCCTCCTCACCACGACGCTCGCCCTCGCCAACTCGACGTCCCCGCCCAACCTCTTGCGCGAGCAGTTCTCGCTCACGCCGGCTGATGGCAAGGCCTCGCTCGCCCACCTCCGCACGCTCGCCCAGACGGTCCTCTCGGTCGCCTTCAACGTCTACGGCAAGATGAACCGCGGCGGGGGCGGCTTTGTCCTCGAGACGGTCGGCCTTTGGTTCTCGATCCTCCCGCCCGACGAGCTCGTTGCGACGTACGAGCGCGTCGAGGGGCTCGTCGGCCAGGCGCTAGCAGGCGACGCCCTCCCGCCGAGCAAGAAAGACGACCCGACGATTCCTCCCTCCCATGCCTTGCTCGACATCCTCATCGCCATGATCCCGCACGCCCACGGTCTTGTCACCCGCCGCCTTTTCGACTTTGCGATGCAGGACCGCGTGCTCGGCTGCGTCGACCAGGCCGTGCAGAAGAAGGCGTACCGCATCCTTGCGCGCCTGTGCGAGGACAAGGGCGAAGAGGTCGTGAGTGGACGCGAGGGCGAGGTAATTGACAGGATTATCGATGGCGCGCCGCAAGTCGCGAACGGCGCCAAGCGCGACCGCGTCGCCCTCCTCTCCGCTTTCGTCCCGCTCATCCCCTCCGACGCGCTCCACATCGTCCCGTCGCTCATCCCCGAGGCGGTCCTTTCGACGAAGGAGTCGAACGGCCTCACGCGCGAGTCGGCATACTCGCTCCTCGTGTCGATGGGTCAGCGGATGGCGAATGGCGGACGGATCAAGCGGCACCTGATCAAGGGAATGGAGGACGCGATGGAGGACGAGGTTGACGCAAGTGAAGAGGAGTTTGTGACGATGCTGAGCGCCGGTCTCGCCGCTGCGAACCCGCACATGATCGCCGCGACCCTCGGCGCACTCGGTCGTCTCGTCTGGGAGTTTCACAGTACGTCGCGCGCCTCAATTCGGCAGCAAGTGCATGCAGCTGACGCGCCGACCCGCAGCCTCGCTCAAAGACTCGTACCTCACCGACTTGCTCGAGACGATCGTCGTCTTCCTCTCGTCTGCGAACCGCGAGATTGTCAAGGCCAGCCTCGGTTTCGTCAAGGTCGCGGTCGTGACGCTCGACACGGCGCTCGTCCTCCCATCACTCCAGCAACTCGTTCCGGCACTGATCAACTGGTCGCACGAGCATTCGAACCACTTTAAGGTCAAGATCCGCCACCTACTCGAACGCATGATCCGCAAGTACGGCTTCGACACGGTCGAGCGATACGTGCCCGAAGACGACAAAAAGCTCGTCAGCAACATCCGCAAGAGGCAGGCGCGGAGCAAGAAGAAGAAGGCGGCAGCGGCGGCGGCGGGCATGGACGTCGACGGCGAGGAGGAAGGCGATGGCGAGGTGGGCTGCCTTCATGTCTGCACAGTCTCCTTTCTTGAGGCTGACGATCGCTCGAACTATAGACCGCACCCCGACCGCAGGTGGCGCAGCGCTCGGCGTACGACGAGGTTCTGTACGGATCCGACTCGGATGTCTCTGCATCTTCCGACGAGGAGGCCGGCGAGGGACCGGTTCGGCACGCCCCCACGGGTGTCAAAAACCGCAAGTCGCAGGCGCGAAAGGCGAAGAAGGAGGAGGGCGGCGCCTTCATCCAGGAGGGCGAGGACGAGGTGCTCGACTTGCTCGACGAGAAGATGATGAGCCGGATCTCGGGTGCGTGCGCGGCGCTTCCCCAACAGTCTTCCCGACCGCTTACCCTGTCTCTGCCGCAGCCACGCGACCGGCTCCCGCCAAGACTGCCCGGAAACCGCTCGACTCTCACTTCAAGACCGACTCCTCCGGCCGCATTCGCATCGAGGAGGAAGGCGCATTCGATGACGAGCGCGGTGCTCCGACGTCTGCGGGAGCGAGCGCGGAGCCGTCGGGCATGGGCGACTACCTCGAGGCGATGCGCGGCGAGGATGGCCACACCCGCGATGCGCGCGGCCGGATCAAGTTTAACAAGACGCAGGGCAAGCGTTCGCGCGGCGACGACTACGATGACGATGACCCCGAGCGAGATGTGCCGGTCACCGAGGGCTTGAAGGAGTTGGACGTCTCGGGCAAGAAGCGCTGGAAGAAGCAGAAGAAGGAGGTCCAGCAGGTCGGCAGCGAGTTCAAGGCCAAAGTGCGTCGGCGCATCTGAATAGTTAGTCTCTCGCAAGCTGACGTGAGCCCTCCCTCTTACAGCGTGCCGGCGGTGATGTCAAGAAGAACGGCATGCAGCCCTACGCTTTCGTCCCGCTCCAGCAGGTTGCCGGCAAGAAGTCGAACCAGAAGGGCGCGCCCAAGGTCGGCATCACCGGTCTCAAGCGCTCGGCGGGCAAGAAGTAGACGGGTTGCGCAGAGCGTGCCCTTGTACACGTTGCGGTCGGTTCGGGTGTACCATTTTTCTCGTTCCTACTTTTCGTTCCTTCCTCGCAGTTGCATCATTCCCCCTCGCCATTTCGAGCAGTTTGATCGTCAAGTGTTTGGGTGCAGGAGAGTCAATGGTGTTGAGCTGGCCTTGTGAGCGAAGGTGAGGAAAATGATGCGAGGAATGTAGCACGGAAACCGGTCGCTGTTGGTCAGCTACGGACGTAGGGGACAGGCGAAGCGGTGCGAAGAAGAAAAGAACCAAGCCGTCAAGCCTTCCCGAGCTCTTCCTCCGTCCGTCAGATATCCCTCTCGATCCGTCGCCTCCCAGCACCCTCACTATGATCACCATCTTGATACACTTGGTGATTTTGCATCCTTCGGAATCACGTACGAGGCGATATAAACCGTTGGAACGGTCGGTTTTGGCGTCCAAACCCCCCCCCCCGGGAATCGCTCAGAGCTTCGCCTTGGACTTGTACGCTTCCTCAGCGGCACGGATGACGTCCACGAATTCAGGTTTGAGAGAGGCGCCGCCGACCAATGCGCCTGGGGGGAACGGCGCGAGGAAGAGGCGAAACGAGTCGAGGAGAAGGAGGGAGGAGAGCGGAAGGTCAGCGGTGGTCCTCGTCTTTGTAGCAGCTTCGGCCGAGCTTACCATCACTGCAGTAGAAGACGTCACAGAGCAGGAGCGCCAGAGACGCGTCAGTAACCGACGAAGACCGAAGCACACGAGGAGGAAGCGGCAGCGCAGGACGCACATGTCGGGCTGGAAGCAGAGCTCCTTCGAATTCTTGCCGTTGACCGAGCCACCGTAGCTGCGGAACATCGTACGTTGAGTCTCCGTCGCGGTGAGACGGGCATGGGATCGAAAGGGACGGGACGGACATGATGCGGCAATCGTCTGCAACCTTCTTGGAGACACGCTTGGCGATGAAGTCGCGGATAATCTTGTGCGTGTCCTGAGCCTGCGAGTCGAACGGAAAGTGAGCGGCGTGCGGAAGGAAGGAAAGGGCGAGGTGCGAAGGCGAACCTGCTGGGGAGTCGCGACCTGCAGGAGAGCGAGGCGTTCAGCTCATTCTGTGCAAGCAGATTGGTTTGTGATGACGACTCACCTTGCCGGTGCCGATAGCCCAGACTGCGTGGCACACGCAAGGAGGAACACGCAAGCCGAGTCAGCCTATCTCCGCCGCCGCGCAAACCGTGCCCATGCCCTCATACGCACCCGGCTCGTAAGCAACAACGATGTGCTTCCAGTCTTCCTCCGAGATGACCTTTGCGAGCGCGTCAGTCTGGCGGGTGACGACCTCCTCGGTCTTGTTGGCCTCGCGCTCCTCGAGCGTCTCGCCGATGCAGAAGATGACCGAGACGCCAGTTTTGATCGCGGCGGCAGTCTGTATGCGGGTATGAGCGAGCGTCAGCTTGGCGATGGAGGAGACCGGGCGAGAGGGGAAAGGAGGGAGGGCAGAACGCACCTTCTCGGCGACAAGCTCGTCCGACTCGTGGAAGATGGTGCGACGCTCCGAGTGTCCAAGAATGACCCACTTCAAGCCGATGTCCTTGAGCTGCTCGAGCCTGTGCGCGTGCGGACCCTCCACTCAGTCTACCATTGCGGGCAAGATGGAAGAAGGTTGAATGTGAGAATGGCCGACGCACGAGATCTCGCCAGTGTAGGCGCCGGCAGGAAGCTGATGAGCGTTCTGCGCGGCGACCGAGATACCCTTGCGGGCGAGCTCCTTGAGGGGGAGGAGGTAAAGCGCGGGAGGGGCGATGACAACCTCTGCGAGCGTGAAAGAGACGAGTTTAGCGAACATGCCCACAGTCTCCCATCCTTCGAACCCCCCGTGAATGAGTGAAGCGAAAGAGGAGTGGCAGGTCATCGTTGAACGCACCGGCACTCTCGACGTCAACGTCGGCCTCGTTGAACTGGTGAACGAGCTTGGTCAAGGTGGCGAGGTCGCCGTTCACTGCACGCATAGAACCTGTCAGCGGTCCCACCCTCCCACGTCTGGCCGCCGAAAGAGCTTCGATCGCCGTTCAGCCGCAAAGGAGCGCAGAAACCGCCGAACGCACTCTTGAAGTTTCCTCCGACAAAAAGCTTGCGAGTCATGGTTGTTGAATGTGTGAGGTTCTGTGCGTTGGGCTAGCGTTTCGAGAAAAGAAGAAGGTGATGGGTTCGGTCGAAGCGGAGGTCCAAAGGATGACGGTGGTCGAGGGAAGTGAAGGGAGAACGATCCGGGTTAGCTCAGGGGTCTGGCAGCGTGAGAGAAATGTAAAGACTCACAGATAGAGTGTAACGAACAGGATCCGAGGCGGGATCAGCCGGCAAGGCGAGTCGGGAGGGATGGTCAACGGGGAGAAGATGGCGAGGTCAGCGTCGCGTCCACACCGCACTGGGAGCCCTGCCAGTTCCTCCAACCTCCGATCTAGCGTCTTTAATTCCCTCTGTGTCCAACAGAGCCAGCCCCATGCGGCCGTCGCCGCGCTTCGCTCCATCCGATGGAATCGTTCGCTCCGTTCGTCCCCGAGCCTCGTCCATCACGGATGCGCGAGCCGGGACGTGTCTGGCTGTTCGAGCTGATCCTGAGCAGTGTCGAAACGAGCCTCACGTGTGAGAAAGAGCCGAGAGCGAGTGAACGAGAGCGTGGTCGAGCCGCGTTCGCCGGCGACGACGAGGTTGGCGTCAACGACGACCGCGCTCGCGACTCAGGGAGCTTGCTGTGATTCCAGAAGGGGTCACTCTGTCTCACATGCTGGCTCGAGCGTTGCAGCGAGGCTTCCAACGGGTCCGAACGGCTGTCTCGTCGTCCTCAACCTCGACACGCCGTCATCGACCTCGTCCACTGTCGACGGGCTTCGCCGTGGGCTGTAGGGCAGCGAGACCCAATAGACAATGCTCTCCGACGCATGTCGCCCCCGGGCGAGCCCGCTCGAGGCAGTACTCGCTGTTCTGAGCGCGGTGCTCCTCCTGGAGTTAGCTGGTGTCGGCGCTGTCTGGCTTTCGTGTGGTGCTTCCGCTTCCTTGGCCGTCCCAAACGGACCTTTACCGGCTCTTCGAGCTGCTCAAGTCTCCCGTACCTGGCGGCGAGGGTGATGGACGGCCTCTCTCCCTATCTCGCTCTTCCCGTTCGCCCCCGAGCTTCCTGCCCGAGTCGCACTCATCCAATACAGCGCAGTCAGTGCGTGCCTCGCTAGGCGGGAAACGCCTCGCAAGCGTGCCATCTCCTCCCTCCTTCCCTTTCACCCTCCTGACCAACGGCGACTCGCTCCTCTTTCAGCACTGGCGGCGGTCCGGAGACTCGGCCGCCCGACATTATAGACGCACACATGCAGGCTCTCGACTCGGCCCGCCTGGAAGTGCAGCGACAGCCGATGCAGCTCGATGCGGCTCCTGGGCGAATCAACGGGTCCATCGCTCCTTTCCCTCGCCGCGCGATCACTCCGGAGCATAGCTATGTGCTAACTCAGCACCTGCAGACCTTCACCTCCGGCCCCGGCTGGCCCGCATCAACCGGCCTCATTTTTCGCCTCGTACCCTCTTTTTCCTTCCTCCCGCCTCCCTTCTTTCTGTCCGCTTTCTGCGCCGGATTCGCAGCGGAGGTGCATGGACGGTCGCGGAGTTGGTTCGGAGGACGACCATGTACGCCCCTGCACCGTCAGCTGGGCCGCCCAACTCCTCCAGCAGTTCCAGCAGCCGCCTCTCGATTCGGCTCCTGTCCTCCACACGCCGTCCCCCCATCCGTTCGGTTCTCCAGACACCGCACAACATCCTCCGGCGACTCCGGCGACGTACGATTCGGCCGAATCGTTTGTGAACGAGAACTTCCCACCCCAATCCTCGCACGTTCTCCCTCACCACTCGTCTCCAACACATCCTTACGCCTACACCGCCATCGAAGCGACAGTAGCTCCTCCGCCTCTCGACCCTCCGACCCATTCCTTCGGCTGCCCCTACGCACCCGCCATCGCATACAGCGACTCGCTCGACTTCGCAAACGCTGCTTCGTCCGCTCTGGAATCGATTTTGGCGACCTGGCAAGAGTTGAGTTTGTCTCCATCCTCAAGTACGAGAGCTGACGCGTTTACCTCGCTCTCGCAGGCCTCCGTCGAGGACGTCCACCAGCCCTTGTCCCTTCGCCTCTGCCTACCCGCCTGCCGACCTTTCCTCAACCGCCTCCTTTGCCTCGTCATGGCACTGTCATCCGCATCATCCCGCGCCCGCCCCAGTTACTCCGTCTTCCGCCCAACCAACCTATACCGCCGACTCGCCTCTGATCGATTCTTCCCTCGCCGGCTTCCGCTTAATGCCACCCTCTTCTTCCCGCCACTCGTACCAACAGCAATCTACGTCGCAGTACAGCACGAACGGCAGCACGGCCTCGCAAGGTGCCAGCTCGTCGTTCGCCTCGTCGCAATCTTCCGCGCCGCTCTTTCTCCCCGCTTCGCCCGCACCGTTCCCGGCTCTCGACCCTGAGCTCAAATCTGCGGCCGCGCAGTCTTCTCCCGTCGTCTCCGCTGACGCCTCGGCACGGCCTGCTCAGCCGGGAAACGAGGTTGAGAAGGTCGTCGGGAGCGACAGCTCAACCTGCCGTCCCACAAGGAGCCGCAAGAGGCGCGCGAGGTATCTTGACGACGAGGAAGACGTTCCTTCGAGCCATGAGGACGAGGCGGACCAGGCAGACGACGGCGGCGAGTACCGTCCGTCTCGCAAGCGGACCAAGCCCGCTCCCGCCACGACCACCTCCCACCGCCGCCAACTCTCCGTTTCTTCCACCACCTCCACCCTGACCGCCTCGACCTCCGCCACCTCTCCCGCCACGAGTCCAGTACGCACGACCTCAACCTCAACGCGCCAGCCGCTCCACAAGCCACTCGAGGTGATTGACGTTGAGGAAATGGAGGAGTGGGAGAGCGAGACGGAGTTCTTTGGGCCTTGGAGGATGTCGGAGGGCATGAGAGTGTTTGATGCGCATGGAAACGAGTGCGTTAGGCTCTTCGAGACTCGGCTGTCCTGCGCGACCACCAAGCTCGTACTGACGCGTGGCTTCCTTCGCAGGGTCACCCTCTCGCCTACGATCAACAACCCACCCTCCTTCACCTACGACCCGACCCGCGCGAAATGGCTCACATACCGCCGCAACTTCGTCACGCTCACGATCTCGCTCCACTTGCGTCTCGCTCTCAGCACGCTCCGCACGTCGCACTCGTTCTCGCCAATCAAGCACATCGAAGTCGGCCTGACGAGCGCGACGTTTCCGAAGGGCGCCAACGCCGAGTTGCTCCAGCTCGATGTCAACAGGAAGCTCAGGGATGCGGTCACGCTCGGTCGCCAGGTGCTCGAGCCGACCACCGTGTCGACCACGATGGCTGAGGACCGCCAGCAAACCGACACGAGTCTCTCTACCGCCCCGCACCGCTACACGACCACCTTCCGCCGCGTCCAGTTCCGCCACTCGACCGCCAACCAACCCAGCATCGCCGTGAACGCCACAGACAAGCACTTCCTCGTCCGCTGCACGCTCTACGCCGTGCACGAGGACGGGTCGATCGTCGAGTTGGGCAAGTGGAATAGCGCGATGCTGATCGTGCGCGGGAGGAGTCCCGGAAACTTTGGCGTGGCCGGGAAGGGGAAGAAGAAATCGCGGAGGAAGAGCAGCAAGACGGTGGGGTACGGCGCCGACACGGATACGACGGACGACGACGCACCGGGCGAAGTCGTCTTCGACGCTGGCGGCAACATCGTCGTTCTCGGCAGCAATCCTCCTTTGCCCTCGGCGGCGAAGGCCTAGCTTTGCGCACCTGCAGATACCAAGCGCAAGACGAAGAAGACGAAGGCGTAGGAGGTGATGGTGAAGAGTCGCATTTTTGGGCTCCCGCTTTCCTAGCATCGGACCGCATATTCTCCTGTCTGGGTACGCATCTCGCACGCCCATCGGTGTTGTACGTCGACTAGTCTTACCCTCTGTAGCTCTACGCATCGCATGGTCTCGCTGGAAAAAAAAAAAAGAAGTACCCTGTTCGCACCGACACGCTCAAAGGACGTCAAATATGAACGGCGACGCAGCAAAGACAACCATCTCAGTCGTCCTCCTCAAGCTCTTCCTCGCTGTCCTCGTCCTCGCGACTGCCCATGCTCACCCGCCGCCGCTCCTGCAGGCCATCGACAACGAGGTTGACCGTCTTGCCCAGACCCGCGAACGCTTCGCCGACCGTTACGGCGGAGCAATCTACGTCGCCGAGGTTGGCGGTCGACGGCGAAGTGAGGTGCGAGGGAAGGGGGATGACTTGGCGAGGAAAAGTCGTCGCGAGGCGGAAGTGGTATCGCTGTTCGTATCCGGCCGGCGGAGACGGGGCCGCACCCGCGTCCTCCTCACCCTCTTCAAGCTCGCACTCGACCCAGGCATACACCTCCACGGTCCCTTCCGCCGCAGCGAAGGTGCGCATGACTCGCTTGCCGCTGCCGAGCCGGACCGCCAAGCGCACAGCACCAGGCTGATCCGCCGCCGCCTCTCCCCTCCTTTGCAACTCGGTCCTCTTCCAGCTTCTCCACTCCTTTGCCAACGCCGCGACCCTTTCCTTCTCCTCCTTCTCCCTCGCCTCCTTCTCCCGTCTCTCCCGCTCCGCCAATTCCGCCCTCTTCCGCTCTTCCTCCCTCTGTCGAACAGCCAACACCCTCTCTTCGTCCCTCCTTGCATTCTCCAACACCTTCCGCTCGGCTTCCTCCCTCGCGCGCCGGTCGGCCTCGCGCTGAGCCTTCTGTGTCTTCAGTCGCGAGAGGAACGGTTTCGAGCGGGGCAGGACGGAGGTCATGATGTGTGCGTGGAGAGACGCGGCGGTAAGAGGATTCGAAGGTGAGGGCTCGAGGCGAGAGATGAGCCGGAGGCGAGGGGAAGAAGTCGAGGCGGTCGCCGGGTTGGTCGAGACGCCGGGGGGAGCGGAGGGTTGCAGCGAGATGAAGGCGACGAATGGCAGGGCAATGTAGGAAAGCGTCTGGCCGACTGCGCACGAAAGGGGTCGGCAAGGGAGAGGAAGCAGTGAATCTTCCCGGACGCACCCTGGTAAGCATCCCTGTCGCTAACATCCCCACCCCAGACCACCACATGCTCTTCCTCGAGCACCTGGTTCACCTCCTCGCTCGTCAAGACCTCCTTCTTGAACCGCTCGTCCCGCTCGTTCTCTTCGCTCGTGAGGACAACCATCAAGGGGCGCATCTCGTCGCGCGCAATCCGAAGCGCTTGGTCGTAGCCGCCAATGAGAAACGCGGGGAGACGCGGACCAGAGCCGGGCGGAGGGCGCGTGGAACGGCGGGACGGGCCGGACGAAGAACCGACTTGCACACCTGAAGCACTGGATGCATCATGTTGTCCACCTCGTCGCGGCAGCCCCGTTGTCCGCTCGAGAGACTGGACCCACTGCTCTGCCGCTGCAGCAGGCGAGAGCGTCGTTCGTGGTCGACCTGCGCCGGCAAATGGGTTGCGGGGGCGGAAGGAGGCTGTTGCGGGCCGAAGGCGGAAGATGCGGGCGATGAAGAGGACGATGGCTGAAGCAATGTTGTACAGCAAAGCGAGGGGGACGGAGATGATGGAGATGGGGACAGCGAGAGCCTGCGAACAAGCTCAGCTTGACAGACTCGAGAAAGGGAAAGAAGCGACGCACCTGCCGCATGTAGTACAGCCCGACTGCGGCTGTCCCTAAGCCTCCAGTTCCATTCTGACTCCTTCCACGGCCGGCGCCGGGCAGCAACGCCTCATCTACCCCGTCCACATCGTCGTTCGTCGGAGGGTAGGGGTGTCGGGATGTCGAGGCAGCAGATCCGGCTGGTTCGTCGTACACGCGCGCGATTGCAGTCTGTTTGGGGAGTACCTCGCAAGTCAGCACGGCGCACCTCGCAGCGAATCAAGCTAGTTTCCGCCGTCTCGAACGGACCAGAACTGCGATCAGTCCCAAGATGCCGCAATGACCAGCCCGCACGGGCCGCGTACACTTCGGTAGAGGTCGTGAAGACTCTAGGTCATCCTGCCCAAGTCATCTGCGACGCCCCATGAGGTCTGCATCGTCCTGCACGTCACCTCCCCACCTCATCACCTTTCTTTGGCCCCGTCACGCCAACATGCTCTGGGAGGCCTTGTGTACCAGAAGCGCGACGTGAACAGACCTGAACGTCCCACCCCGCGTCCCTAAGCATCTCCACACTCTTCCTCGCCTGCTCAGGCGTTGCCGAGTCGCGGGCGGTGAAAGCGTTGAACGTCTCGAACGAGTCGCGCTGGGCGGGCGAGAGCGACGCGAGTGGGTCGTCGGACATCCTTGCGAGAAGCCAAGACGAACAAGGTAAGATGGGCGAGGGAAGAGAAAAAGGAAAGGGGCCCTGGGGCATGAGGCGTGAGGAGAGGTCTACGACAAGTCATTCCAGCGCGTATATGCTGCGTGAGCGATAAATACAGGAGCATGCATGAACGGTGAAACAACAAGAGCATTACGACGTGAGGACTTGAGAAGCGAGCGAAGGAAGAAGGAACATGCGCATCGTCTCCTCTCAAGCGAGGGTCATGAGGCTCGCCACGACGACGAGCGCAGCGACTGTCTGCGTGGCTCTGGATCCGCCGACCAGGGTCGAAGCCGCCCGGTTCGACCCAACATCCGAGTTTGAACTCGCCTTCCCTCCGTTCGCCAAGTAATCCCTCCTTGCGCTCTCCATGAGCAAGACGAACGCTTCTCCCTCAGGCGAGACGTTCCCGCTCCCATCGGACTTGACGTTCGACATCTGCTCGCTGTACGAGTAGGGGTCAACGACGGGCGTGAGGACGCCGGACGAGGAGAGGTGTTTTGAAGAGGTCAGGGTGTGGTAGGCCGAATCGGCGGACGAGAGGGAGTGGGAAGAGGGTGCAGATGCGGAGAGCGAGTCGAAGCGCGAGGTGACCTGCGCGAGGCGGAAGGTCGAGGCTGCCATGAGCGAGGTCGACGACGCGTCGGCAAACGATGAGGTGTCGTTCAGGTAGTTGTGCAGGAGACCATTGGCCTACAAGGTTGCAGCGTCAATAAGAGCAAGACATTTTGCGAGAGGGTCGCAACGCACCTGCGGCATCCCCCAAGCCGCATCGACAATCTGCTTGACCCACGCCGCCAAGTCCTGACTCTGGCTCTTGAAGTCGCTTGAGAGCGTGTCGTTGCCCGAGTTCTGGATCGTTGCAAGTACTCGGAGCATGCCCGCCGCGGCCCAGCCATTGCCTGACACACACCCTCGTCAACTTTCTCTCTCTTCCGCACGGAGGAGCGCACTCACCAGTGGCCCACAACCCGGGATCCTTCATCCCGCTCGTATTCGGGTTCTCGATATGGTGCCACAACTTTGTGCGCGAGTCTTGCAGGTGAGAGCGGTACAGGCGGCACTGGTCGTAGGCGGTTTGGAGCAGGGTGGTGTTGAGTGTGACGAGGCCGTAGTAGGCGATAAACTGCCGCCCCGCCACGAGTGAGTACGTGCAATGTTCTGTGCGAGAACGGGAGAAAGGGGAGACGAACGGGGGGCGCCATGTCTGGCCAAGCAGAATAAAAAAACGATCTACCGTCAGCTTCAGGCAGCGACTGGACTCGGTGATCCCGGGACGCACAGACAAAGTCAGACCATAGCTCGACGTCGCCCGTCCTGTGGCTGATAGCCCCGTCGCTGCTCCTCGGCGTCTCTTCCAACAGCGCTCTCAGCTGCCCCGCCGCAGCCTCCGCGACTTGCTGCTGGTTCTTCCCTCCCACGTTTCCTCCCTTATCGAGGGTCAAATTTGCGAGGATGACAAACGGGCCGACCGACGCAGGGTCGGCGGACGAGCCGTCCTGGATGAGTTGAAGTTGTCCGCTGGGCTGGGAGGAGACGACGGGGGCAACGAGGGAGACGACTTCTGTCGGGAATGGAGAGACTGAAGGCGATGGCGAGGCAAAGGACGAGGGAGAGGTCGAGAAAGGCGAGAGCGAGCCGTAGTGGAATTCGAGGACGGCTTCGAGGTGGGTGCCGATTTCCCAGCTGCGTCCGCACGCTCGTGAGCTCACAAAGGCCCTCTTTGCATGTCTCATGGAACGTACCTCGTGGTCGCCGACTGATTCAGCAGCTTCTCGATACCATCGACCTGTCCTTGGCGCAACAAACTGCCGCTCGACAACCCCGTCGGCTGGCTCGCTCGTTTCCGCAAGTCGACGGGTGAGGCTGTCGCCAGCGTCGCTAGCAGCAATTTCGAGAACTCGAGGAGCCGCATCGTGGGTGAGCGGGAGACGAGAAGAATGTCGGGGCTGAGGCGAAAGAACGAGGGGCCAGGCTGCGGCGGCAACAGTCACCAACGACGCGTGACGAGCTGTACACGCTGAGAAGTGGTAGCAACGACGGCTCCAGCAGCACAACAATGAGCAAGCGCGAGCGAGAGAGCCGCCGTCGTCGTTTGTTCGTTGTGCGGACTCTGCGAAATTGCGGCACGTCATGCTTTCGCTCGGTCAAGTCGGCTCGGACAGAACAGATCGCTCGCCGGCTTGGAACACGAACAAGCACTCGCCAAAAGAGCAAGGGGCGAAAGAATCGAGAGAGAGAGTCGAGAGAAAGGGAGAGAGACGGAGGCGACGACCTTCTCAGCGACTCGCCGGACTACGCTCGCGTCGAACGACGTCTGTACAAAACGCGCATTGCAAGCGACAGGATGCTGTTACGCGGCCACTTTCCTGCCCTTGAGCAATCCGACGAGCTCGCCCTGCAACGCGCGGTGCTTGGCCTGCTCGTCGAGCCCGTTCTGCGTCCGCAAGCTCGAGAGAATGTCCTTCGTCTCTGCGCGCGATGCGATCGTACTCCTGTATCAGTCTCCGTCTCTGACTAGAAGACGAGAGAGAGAGGGAGAGATGGGAGGAAGCAGGAGCCGAACGCACTGGAAAAGTACACCTCGCCCAACAAGTTTCTCATCTTGAGCTCCATGTCCTCGACCATCTTGCCGATGTTGACAATGTGCGACTGGGCGAGCGAGGCTGGGGAAGTCGGGTCAAGCGGGGCCGAGAGTTCGTGCTGTGCGAGCGAGCGCCACGGAAACAACGGTCAGCATCATGTCACGGCCCGGCAAGGTCGGCACTGAGCAGACAGAGTCGGCGAACGTACCTGCCTCGTCATGCTCCCACCCAGTGCCACCTCTCCCTCCCCCTGCGCCTTGCCCTCACCTCCGGGCAACTCGCTCTCAACCGCGAGAGGCTTGGTCATGTACAGCATGACGGTCGAGGTGAGTTTGTAGTGGCATTGACGGCCTCTTTCGAGCGATTCAAAGACGTGGACTGTGTGCGCGCGCGAGGGTGAGGGTGCGATGGGGGGCTTAGGAGAGGTAAGGGGAGGAAGGGAAGGAAGCGCACCCGAGTCCCAGGACGCGGCCGAGGCGCCGGCGTCGTCCGCTGCGAAGAGAACACGAGTGTCAGCGGGTGCTGGAGTACACCAACCCCTTCAAGCGGAGACAGCTAGCGAACACGCCCAGACGTCCAGACGTCCGCCGAGAACGCGCAATACTCGAGACTCACTCTTCTTGATCAGCACGACGCCCGCAAAGCCGTCATCCGTGTCCCAAAGGTACACGGACGAGACCCCGCCCTCGTAGTACCTACGAGGCGAGGGAGCGGCCGTCAGGATCGCACACTGACGGTCTCCTCCCGCAGCCCGCCACCGTCCGTCCCCTCCGTGCGGGCACTGACGTGCGTGCGAGCATCGGATGAGGCGCCCGACTCACAGATCCCGGTAGACGTCGAACGCGTCGTTCATCGAGACCTCGAGGCTGCGGAGTTTGGGCGACGGTTCGGTCCCGTCCGAGAGAGGCGGGTCATACGCGTTGGTCCATGGCGATCTAAGGATCACCCGTCTAGTGTCAGTATGCCACGGCTTCTGGAGACCCCCTGCCCCGGCGAAGAGACCGCGCCTCGACGAAGACAAGAGGGAGGGGACGAGACTGGCCGGTACGAGTCGCCGTCTCGGTTGTAGTCGCAGACCTGCGCGTGGGAATGGCACCCGTCAGCACCCTCACCCAGGCGTCCCAGCCCATCCAAATCTCGCCCCCCACCTTTCGGACCCCGCGAACGGTCGTCACCACGGCTCACCCACGCACGAGCTGGATTTGCAGACGCACCAGGTACTCCCTACTGCTCGAATCGACCTTGACAGCGAGCGGCTGATCGACGCTCGAGAGGAGGTCGTCCGCGAGGTCCGGGAGGAGGGTGTCGGTGAGGAGGGCGAGGTTCTGCGCGATCTGTTGCGGCGGGAGGCGGCGCAGCAGGTCGAGCGAGGCAGTCAGGGGGTCTTCCATCTCGAGCACGGTCAGCTTCGGAGCTTGTGAGCTTGTGAGAGCAACTGGTCAAGGGGTTGACCTTGAACTACCCACTCGAAGCTCCTCGTTCCACGGCATGAAGAGAGGGCCAGTCCTGCCCACCGCAATGACGACTCCAAACTAAGCCAAATCGCAGCCGACTCGCCGCGGTCCCCTCGCGGCGTTCGACGACGACCGACAACTCTCGTATCGCAGCGGGGTGAACGGGGACAGGACGAGCGAGGGGCGCTACTTGCAAACACAGCAAAGGTTTCAATCTTTCGAGCAGTGATTACACCGACGCGCTCTGTGCGCCCGTTCGAGCGGGTTTCCTCGTCGAAACAGCTGGGCGGGTCGAGGAGAACGTCCTTTCTGCAGCTTGAACGACCTCGTGCTGGTCCGTCTGGGCTGGCTGAGGGAGTCTCTGTGGCAGCGGGACGGGGTCTATGAGCTCGCAATGCCAATTCATCGTGTCTGTCGGCCAGTTCAGCCCGTCTCGAGAGGGCCCAACTCGGAGAGCTTGACAACAGCCTCACCTCGCCTTGGGGCCACGTTGACGGCTCGAGACACTTGGCTGGATCACTTCGACTGCGCTGCATGCCCGCTTGAACCGTCCCATTGCCGCGACACCGTGACACTCGCCTCCCCACCTCTCTCGGCGACAAGTCGCACACAACGGGCATAGCTCGGGCTCGCGTCGGCGTGGAACCGCACCGCTGGGTCTTGGGTACGTCTCTCGCGCTGGCAAGGGCTGTCCGGTACAGTACGTGCGGCGGGAAGCGGGTCGCACAGTCAGCGGGTTGATGAGGCGAGACGCTGGCTCGCAGGCGGGACTCGGCTTGATGTGCACCGCTGTACCTGCAGTGAGGCCCTGAGTGTTCGCCTCGAGAGCTCGCGTCTTCTCGACGAACGTCGTCGGGACGACCGGTTCTCGCACTTGCAGACGCAGACGCAGACGCAGCGAACGATTCAAGAGACCCTGACCGTCCAGAGTCTTCATAACTGATGGGCAACTCGTTCCCGCAGCTTGTACTTCCTCCCCTCGACCTTCGCTCTCCACCGACCACAGCAATGGCCTCGACTTCTAGGGCCGCCGCCGGCCTTGCAACCCGTTCCCGCTCACGCTCCCGCTCCTCCTCACTCTCCTCCCTCTCCGCCTCCCCTTCTTCCTCCCAAAAACGCCTCCGCCGCCGCTCCCCCTCCATCTCCTCGTCATCGTCACTCCCCGAACCCGATTCGGAAGAAGACGAGCTCGCGCCGACTTCTGGCCGTCCCCGGACGCGCGCGGAGAAGTATGGGTTCGATCCGAGTCAGCTGGCGATCGCGAGGTGCGAGTGGGGGAACTGTGGGATGGAGTTTTGGGAGTTGGAACCGCTCGTTCAGCACGTCAATGACGGTGCGCCCTTTGCCCTCTCTCCCCCTCCCTACCGTCTGCTCACGCACGACGTCCCGCCCGCAGTCCACGCCTTCCCACTCGACGACCCCAATCACCCAGCCAACAAACGCGGTGCCGCCGCCTCGTACATCTGCAATTGGGCCGGGTGCGCGCGGAGGGGCAAGTCACAGGGGAGCAAGTTTGCCCTCGTCGCGCACTTGAGGAGTCATACCGGCGAGAAACCGTTCACGTGTCCGAGGGCGGGTGAGTCGCGGGCGTTCAACTCGAGCGAAAGAGGGGGGGAGGGGGGGGGGGGGATCTGCGGTTGCGGCGAGGCTAGGCGCTGTCGAAACATGCGCTGCGTCCTGCGGAAGATCATCTCTCGTCACGGAACGCGACTGACGCCTTTTTTGTGCTCCGGCAGAATGCGACAAGTCCTTCACCCGCACCGATGCGCTGCAGAAACACATGCGCGTCCAGCACGGCGACAAGATCGTCGCAGGCCGTCAACCTCCCGGTTCTCGCATCGACGTCGACGGCGAGGGCAAGGGCAAGGGCAAGGGCAAGAAGCGCAAGACGCGCGCCGGGTCGGACGACAGCGCTTTCGGCGCGGGCGGGGGAGACGACGACTCGGCGTTCTATGGGGGCGCAGGGGGCGTCGACGGCGGAGAAGACGGCGAGGAGGTGATGGCGTACGGAGCAGATGAGCTCGCGGCGTTCGCGGCGCACCCGCACCTCTCACACGAGTTTGTCGGGTACGTACTCGCCAAGGCCAAGTATGCGTACTTGATCGGGGAACATGAGGGGCTGGCGGGCGAGTTGGAGGCGCTGTGGGCGAGGGAGAACGAGCTCGAGATGGAGAAGGACGAGTTGGTCAAGGGCGTTTTGCGCAAGGAGATTGAGTGAGTTGGCCTCCCGCTCTCTGGCAGCCGGCAGCCGGCGATTCCTGAGACGAAAGGCGGGCACGTGAAGGTGTCGCTGACATGGGGCTCTCCGTGCAGACCCGCCGAAGACCCCGCCGGCAAACACGCCCTCGAGCAGTTCCTCTCCGCTTACAACCACAAGCCGCGCGCGTATCCCGAGGACTGGAGCGGTAGCAAGTGACGAGGACTGTAGCTTGCAAGTGAGACGCCGGGGCCTTTTCGAACAGCTTGAGCCGAGACGAAAGCTGTTTGAGCGTGAGGAAGAGAGGGTTTCGTCTGGACCGCTTGCGCCCGCCTCACTCGCTGGGCTTGCCGCTGCCCGTAGCGACTCGGAACGTACCTGCTGCGCCACTAAGAGCACAATCAGTCGCCACTGTCGCGTGTAGACCCTCACCGGACCTTCTTCCCCTCGTCGTCCCGATGAAGCCACGAGTGACGTGAGAACAGGTGCGCCGAGCCGGTCCACTGCTGAAGAGAGCTGACACTTATGCTGAAACGACCTACGTGCACGCAGGACGCATCCTACAGCGATGCCCAACGCGCTACCTCGCCTCGACACTTCGTCCCAAGTGCTCGACACTCACGCACAGCGCGCCCTCCGCACCAGGTCGCCTCACTCGGCTACGGTGTCGCATAGGAACACGTTGTACCGCACGGCCAGCTCGGCGAGCCCCGCGGGCGACTCTGCTTTCGTCGCATCCTCACTCCCTCCCCTTCCGCTTCTCGAGAACCGCTCGCGTCCGCCCAGTCCGGTCAGAGCAGCCGCGACGAATCCGCTTCCACAACCTCTGCGACCACACCGGAGACGACGACGGCAACTAGCCCTTCTCGCCCTCGCTCTCGTCGCTCTCTTCCTCTGGACCCGCTGCGCCCCTCCAGTCATCGACTTCCTCTACCTCGCCCGCTTCAAACTTCGCGACCACGCCTACAACGCCCGCTGGACGTCCTTCCTCCTCCTGCTATTTGGCCTGCGTGCCCCGCCCTGTTCACTCCGCAAACAACCGCTCCTGTTCGTCCGAGGCGAGCGACAAGTCGCGGTCGTGTGGGAGACGAACGCCTGTCCCGCTTCGCACGGGAAACAGTGGCGTGCGAGATGGGTCAAGGGTACGGGTGAGAGGCGACTTGGGACGGCAGTGCCTGGGTTGGCACCGGCGGGAAGATGGAGAGATGCGGTTGTCGAGACGGAGACTGTGGTCGAGGAGACCGACGAGCTGGGCGGCAGGGTCGTCTACACCGCGCTGCTGGGCGACCTAGACGGCGGCGAGATGTACCAGTACGAGCTCGTGCTCGTCAATACCGCTTCAAGCCGAACGAGTACCGTCATCCGACACTCATTCCCCTGGATAGGCGGGTACTCGTCCTCGCAACCCACGACTCTCCACATCGCCTGCCTCGCCGACAACCAGTACAACCTGCGCATCTTCCGGCGCGCTCTCCTCCGTCTCTCCTCGCTCTGCTCCTCCCTCTCTTCCTCGACCTACTTCCACCCCTCCTTCCTCCCCCGCCCCTTCGCCCGGCCCGCCTTGGCCCCGTTAGAGCAACCTCACCTCCTCCTCCACGCCGGTGACGCAGTCCAAAACCCTCACGACCTCGCACAATGGCAGACGGACCTGTGGGATCCGCTTACGCGCGGTGGAGCGGGCGTGATGAGCGGCCAGTCCGTCCCCATGGTGTTGGCGCGGGGAAACCATGATTGGGATCTGACGGGACAGAACGTGTATTCGGGTGGAGTAAGCGGGTCGAGTCTACGTCCGGATTGGGAGGAGCACCTTCGGCGCGAAGGCTTGGAGGAGGGGATCTCCCTCGCCGACTCGAGGCGCGGGATCTACCATTCTTTCTCGCCTCACCAACGCATGCGCATGCTCGTGCTCGATTCGAACCTGCCAACCGAGGCGGAACAAGCAGCGCAGGAACGGTGGCTTGAGCGGGAGGTCGAGCGGCGTGAATGGAGAGCCGCCAGTTTGCGGGTCGTTGTCGTGCATACAGCGCCGTGGATTGAGTGGTGGGACCGCGAAGCGTGGACGACCGGCGGCGAGTCGGAGTGGTGCGTCTCGCTTTCGCTTTCGCTTTCGGAGGCAGCTGACCCTAGCTTCGCGGTCAGGTCTTCCTACGTTCGCCGCCGGTTGATCCCGCTCGTGGCCCGCTCCGGCGCCTCCCTCGTCCTCTCCGGCCACTCGCACGCCTACACCCGCGGATTCCTCCCTCTCACGCTCGTCCCATCGTTCGCCTCTGCCTCAAACTCATCCGCCGTCCCCGCCCTCGCCCGCGCCGCTGCGCTCGAACGATCTTGGGAGCGCAGTACAAGCGTTCGCGAGCGCGGAGTGGTGGAAGACGAGGGCGTCGTGTTGGTGACGTTTGGCGGAGCAGGCGGGACGCTAGACGAGGACCGCGTCGAGGATTGGGGCTTCATGAGTCGCTCGATCAGCGGGGTGCATCACGCAGGATGGCTGGCGGTGTCATTCGGCAATACATCAGCGTCGAAAGAGGTCGACCGCGCGATGCAGCGGCGGCGAGGGACGAAGAAGGCTCCGACGGTCTTTCGTCCCAACCCGTCTCGGCGGTGTCGCAGGACGGAAGGGGTCGTGCGGGATGTCATCGAGTGGCGGTCTGTGAGCGTGTACGACGACGGGAAGGAGCTCGACCGGATGTTTATCGTGGCAGAATCGTGTACGAAGTTGTGATGCATCTGATTACAAACCGTATCTAATGTGTTTTGTATTCGGTCGCATCGTCACTTCTCGCGCTCCCCTGCTCCGCCCGCTAGACACGCTCGAATAGCACGATGTGGTTGACAGACGCACAGAGTGAGCACCACGCTCACCACTGGTCGCACCGCGCGTACGTCGAGCGAGAACTGACCTTTGTCGTCGTCGACGCCTCGTCGCGCAGAAATCGGCGTACGCTCGCTCTCCCTCTGGTCCAGTTGGATGGTTGAGCGCGGGCCAGCGATTTTGGGCTGCTGGCACCCGGATGCGCTCGCTCGAACGCCCCTGGCGGACGACACGAGCTGACACTCACCCCTCATCTCAATCTCCACATCTCCCATCTCCTCTGGCCGCTACCCATACGACTCGGCCATGTACGCCCATCGCTCGCACAGGTCGGCTTGACGTCTTTCGGCGCATTCTTCATGTTCCTCGGCGTGGTGATGCTGTTTGACGGGCCCCTGATCGCGTTGGGAAACGTACGTCCTCTCTCGCTCGCTCTTGCAGCTGCAGCCTATGGACGAAGCTGACGAGCGGAGTTTTGCGATGGGTTTACAGATCTTGTTCGTGAGCGGGCTGCCGCTGATCATCGGGCTGAGAAAGACGATGTACTTCTTCTCCCGGAGGCAGAAGCTGCGAGGGAGTGAGTGCAGTCTTCCGTTCTGGCGTGGATCTGGCGCTCCTCTACGGATGCTCCAATAAAGGCGTCTGGCGGGCTCCCTCGACCAGCCGAACCCTGAGCGATTGCGTTGACACTCGGCTCTTCCCCACTCGCCGCGTTGCCTCGCTCCCACAGGCGTCGCCTTCGCAGCCGGCATCCTCCTCGTCTTCCTCAAATACCCGTTCTTTGGCGTCATCATCGAGATGTTCGGTTTCCTCAATCTCTTCGGGTGCGTCTCGACTTTCCCGCTTTTCGTGGTTCCCGTCGCATCCGTCAGACGAATCGCCGACACTTGCGGCATGCGTCGACCACAGAGACTTCTTCCCCGTCGTGCTGAGCTTCATGCGACAACTGCCCGTGATTGGGCACTTTTTGAGCGCGCCAGGCGTGCGGCAGGTGCGTTCCTCGTTGTCACGGTCTCGGTGGCTGTCGGCTCGCTTTTGTCTGAGCTTGTTGCTGATTCATCGACGCGATTGTCGCGCACAGGTGACAGACCGGATATGCGGCGTGCGGAAGCAATCGCCAGTGTAGCCGCGGGACTTGCATTCTCGTCCTTCGCTCCTTCGCTCGCTCGTTCATCCCCGTGATCACACCATACGTACGCACGATGTTCTGGCCAGTGTCGGAGAGAGAAAGCCTTGCTCTCGCCGTCGCTGGTGTCCCCTGTCTGGGCGGTGCTCCTTCCCTTGACCGACTCGCTCGTCCTCCTCGAACCGCACATAGATCCGTAACAATGTCCTGGCAAGGTGCGCTCGCAATCACACCCAACATACTCTCCTTCTCACGCCGAGCTCACCCGTCCGACTCCTGTCCCCCCTCGTTCCCTCCTCCTCGTCATCTCTCATCGCTGACGCCTCCTCCCTCACACGCTGAATTGGCTGGATGCTGGGTCACAGCATACGTCGACACGAACCTCGTTGGATCGGGAAAGGTGTCGAAGGCTGCGATCTTGGGACAGCAGGGAGGAGTGTGGGCCCAGTCGGCTGGTTACAACGTGCGTTCCCCGCTCCACTCCCTCATGCTTCCTGTGTTCTAGCTGGTCACGAGCGTGTCAAGATAGCTGACATGACGCGTGCACAGCTCTCGCAAGAGGAGCAAAACAACCTGATCAAGATCCACTCGGACCCGGAACACGCACAGGCGAACGGCGTCCGCGCGCAGGGGCAAAAGTTCTTGACGATCCGCGCGGACGACAGGAGCGTGTATGGGAAGAAGCAGGTGCGCCGCGCGTCTCTCTTGCCGTCCGCTCGTCTGAGTGTGTGTCGAGAGCTGATCTGGCTTCGACTTTTGTCCTTTCTCTTTGCTCGCGACTGGGGTGGTGCGGTGACCTGCAGGCGGACGGCATCATCGTCGTCAAGACTAAGCAAGCGATCCTAGTCGCCGAATACGCGCACCCAACTCAGCCGGGCGAGGCGACCAAGGTTGTCGAGGTGTGTTCTCCGCACTTCTCTGTAGGATGGCCCGCTGCTTCAGGTTCGAGACATCCGAGCTCCGAGATCGAGCAAGAGGGTCATATAGGTCGAAGAGAGGCTGACAGTTGTATGCTTGCGCAGGAACTCGCCGACTACCTGATCTCGGTCGGCTACTAAGCCCCCCGACGCACTTTCGCCTCTCGCCCCCCACATCTCCTTGATACACACAGTCGACCATTTGACACTCCAAGAGGCGCCGGAGTAAGCGGCGAGGACTTAGGCGAAAGAAGGAGACGTCGTGCGGGTTTGGCTCCGTCTCTGAGATTCCCAAGAATTGCGCATTGCTTCGGCTGGCTTCCGGAGAGAGGCTGGTCGACGCTGCTCCTTGTCGACGAGTGATGTACAGGCGAGAAGAGGAGCGCTTTGTGACAGGTGTGACACTGCGCGGGCGAGGAGGATCTCGTCGCCGTCCCCGCTCGCCTGCTTCGTCTTGACCTGTCCACTCCACTGGCTCTCTGATCCCAGTTTGACATTTTCTACATTCTGCGCACGGCAGCACGGCCTCCAGCGACGGTGAGTGCACGCTCCTCTCCTCGTCCTCCTCGCCCACGAGCCAGACTGACCTCCTCTCCCTTCATCACTTCACCGGCAAGTCTACGCTCAACCTGCTCAGCTTGTACTGCTACTCTACTCGACACTCGAGACTGTCTGTACTGCTACACACACACGCCCACGCTGCGTGCTCGCCCTCTCTTCTCCTCCTCGCAGCAACGATGCCTCATCCCCCGACCAACGCCCCTCCTCCGCCCCGTCCACCACGTAGACACCCAATCCGCTCATCCTCAACTCCTCCGACCCTTGCACCCACCCTGACCGCCTCGCCCGAACAATTCGATCCGGACGTCGAGGTCCAGCGAGGCAGTGGACCAGACTCGCCCCGGAGCGATACCTCGGCCCCGTTCTCCATCCGGTCTGCTCAGTTGCGGGCAAACAGATCTGCCGCGCTCTCTCCGGGCGCACTGGGCGGGATCTCCCCGCCGCAAGACTTGTTCGCCCTCGCTTCGGCCGCACAACGAGCAGAGGGAGAAGAGTTGTTCGGTCCTTCTCCTTCGATGACAGCGAGGTCGTTGGGTGACGACAGGGAGGGAGAGGCGAGGAGGAGGTTGAGGGAGAAGTATGCGGTCGGGAGAGACGGGGACGAGAAATTGCAGAGGTTGTTGGACGGCGTTTGGGGTGGGTATGGCGCGGCGAGCGGTGCGTTTTATCCTGCTCATCCGCTCCGTGGCACGACGTTTGACGCAAAAGCGCACTCGCAGGCTACGCAAACGCAAACGCCACGGCTGCAGACGCCTTCTTCCCGCCGCCGACGTCGCCCCCGCCACGTCCTCCGCCCGAAGAGTCGCCTCCGCTCGACGAGACTGACCGCATAGGTTCTCCACTGTCGTCCGCTGCATCGCGACGCTCGGAGAGGCGCAGGCAGCGCGAAGCCATCCTCTCACCCGTCCTTTCGGCATTCTCTGCGACATCGCAGCAGTCGCCTCCGCAACGCCAAGCGTCGTATCCACCCATGCCGGGATACTCGTCACCCTCCCCACCGCTCTCGCCCATCGCGGCTCTTCGCTCGCCTTCTCCTCCTCCCGCCTCTCCCCCCTCCGCCCCAGCCGACCGCACCCTCACGCCCATGCCCACCCCTCCCGATCCCTCCCTGCCCTCCTTTCCCGACCCCTCCCACCCCCGCCCAGCGCTCTACCGCACCCTCCACTACTCTTACCTACCCTCTCGTACCGCCCGGCGCACACTGCGCGGTCCGACGGTTGATGAGCCGTTTAGTGAGTACGAGAGGGAGTGGGTGGAGCGGACTGGGAGGGTGAGAGACGATGGAGGGTTGGTGGATTGGTGGGGGAATCCGGTGGGTGAGAGGGGTGATTGGGGGCGGACCGTCCTCAGTGCGTCCCTCCCCTCGTCCTCATCGATTGAAATTCATTACAGGTGTACTTGCAGGCCCTATCGTCACGGAAACCGAACCGACCCACTCCTCACCCGATATTTCACCGCCCTCCTCGATCGTCTCCTCTTCAGCGCGCCACGCCGTGCGTCGAGACGTGCACGAAGGAACGTTCCAGCCTCTTGCTGTGCCGCCGGAGAAGGAGGTGATCAGTAGAAGTAGTAGCGAGAGGACGAGGGTCGGAGGAGAACGGGCGACGCCATCTGTCCCGTCGCCGCTGTCGAGGGAGACGAAGGCGACCGTCCTCGAAGGGGACCACGGCGAGGTGGACAGGTCCTTGGGCTCTTTTCGTACGCCGAGCGTACCCGTCAACTCGCCTCTTCCGCCCACGACGACGAAAAGACCCTCCGCACCGGTCGCAAACGACCGCAACACCCCGCTCGCCGCCTCGTCACTCCATGACTCTCGCGACAGTTTCGCCTACCAGTCCCTCTCCACGATCCCCAGCACGCGCGCCCTGCCCTCCACCACCTCACTCGACCCCCCCTCATCCGCACATTCTCCTCGACTCAGCTCGACGACCCCGACATCGGCGACGAGGGAGCGCGAGAGGCATGGAGGAGACTTGCCGCCGTTCCCGTCGCCGAGGGACTTTGAGGGTGTCGACGTTGCGAGCCCGGACTTGAGGAGCGTGCTGGGACCGGAAGAGGAGGTCGACCAAACGCAGGAGGCGAGTAGGGGGATAAGGACGCCCTCCAGCGCGAAGGTCAGTCATACAGCGACGTGCGAGACAAGGCCGTCGACTGGTCGGAATCGTCGGCATTCGACGACGGGCGCGTCGACTTTGACGGAGATGCCTTCTCCTCCTCCGCCGTCCCGCTTCTCGTCGACGGTAGACGCATCGAGTCTTCCTCGTCGCATTTCGTCGCAGGACCGCTCGGCAAGTCTCGCAGCGTCGCCTTCGGCGAATCTGGCTTCATCTCGCTCTACAAACCTTGCCTCTCCGCCGCCTTCGTCTCGTATCTCTCCGACTACCGAGTCGTCGAGTGGTTCTCGTCAGATCCCATCTCACGGCAGGTCAGCCGGCCAGCCGAGCTTGTCGTCTCACACGATCGAGATTCCCTCTCCTCCTCCGCCATCTCGACGGGACTCAACGCCCGACAATCTGTCTCGACGTCAATCCTCATCGCAAAACATTGCGTCGTCGAGCTCACACCCGGAGGACTCGCATCCGGTCGACTTATCGTCTCCTCCTCCTCCGTCTCGTCTCTCGATGATGGCGGACAGCTCAAGTCGGCGTCGCGGGTCGCCTGGGCTCAGCGCAGTCGTCTCGCCGCCGCTCTCGGCCAACGCTCGTGCGTCACGCTCAACATCGCACAGGCGGTCGTTCAGCGCTTCGCCGACGAAATCGTACAACACCGTTGACGTCCCGTTCAACTCGCTTACGGGTGCTTCGACAGCACGCAAACAGACGGCTGAAGGAGGTGCCGACTCGCCTCACACCAGGGAGGACGACATTTCGAGGTGGACGCGCGACGTCGTCACCCCGTCATCGACCAAGACGTCGCGTAGTAGCAGGCAGCTGTCGACTGCCGCCGATCTGACGACCTCCACAACGACCGCGTCAACTGCTCCAGCACTGCCTGGACAAGCGCCAAGCAGCGACTCTGCTCCGCCTTCGTCGACCCGCAGCAAACCTCGCAGCATCACAAGTCCGATTTCGTCCAGCCGCTCACCCACGACGCCGCTTTCGCTCGACTACCTCCCGACGCTGTCAAGATCACCTGTACAGAGTCCGCTTTTCATGCCGCCGTCGGGTACAGAAACGCCTCGAGCGGGCCGGCCATCGACGCAGAACACGTCCGAAGCTCTGCGCACGCTCACAACGTCGTCTTCCAAGCTCCCCTTGAGCAGGCACACTCGCTCGCTTTCGGTCTGCAGCCGAAGGAGCATGGAAGACGTTGCGCATTGGGCGAGGGAGACAACGACTGCGACGGCCAGCTCGTTCGGCGGCGCCAAGTCGACGACTTCAACGACAAGGTCGCCTCGCTCATCGCCTACTAGTCCACCTCCGACTAGTCCGCCTCTAATCACAGACGACGATATCGCGAAAGACCGCTCGCCTGTCTTGATGTCGAATCGCTCGCCGACTCGCAGGTCCAGGAAGACCAGCGTGACTCGCGACACCATCAAGTCGACGGGCATGAGCAGTTCGATCGGACCTGATTTGAGCGGCCACGGCAATCTCTCGCTCGACTCGTTGTCCAGCTCGTCGAAGCCGACCACGATCAATGTACCGATATCTGCGCCTCCGCCTTCGACCGACATGTTCCCCGAGCCAGCTTCGACAGGCGGGATGCGGAGTCGCTTCGCCTCGACTACTGCCTCCTCCTACACCGCCCCTCCTCACCCCGAAGCGCTTTCGCCGTCTTTCGCAGCAGACATCCCAACTCCCGCGCCGTCATCCGCCTCGTTCCCCTCTCCCTCAGCTTCCGAGATCGACAGTCACTCAACGCCCACTACGCCGCCAAGCACCGCTCGTCGCTTCGTCAAACCCCTGCGTCCCGGTCCCTTCCCCGTTCCGATCCTTACGGAAGAAGAGCGCGCGGCAAGGCGGGCGTTTCGAAAGACAGGAAGAAGCAAGGACTACGACTTGCCATGCGAGAAGACGAAGCTGAACATGCGGAGGAGGGCGTGGGAGGAAATGCAGAAAGTGCGCTCTTCCTTCTTCCGCTGATGAGCTCCGTCGCTGACGAGGCGTGGCCCAGTTCGAGAAGGAAAAGATGCGGCTCATGCAGAATCTCGGCGACGCAGAACTGGGCCGACAAGACGTCCCTGTCGTCAACGCGCTCGCTCACCTCCATCTTGGTGCGGCTGTCCCCTCTGCTCGTCGCGAAGGCATTCACTTTCTGCAGCAGTCCCTCGTACTAGGTGCGTGCCCCATCATCACAGCATGTCACGGCTGTGTTGACGTTCCTCATTGGCAGACGAAGCCCAGCCGGACGTTGCGCACCTCCTCGCCGTCGAGCTTGAGGACGAGGACCTTGACGAGGCTGTCCATTGGCAGTAAGCCCGACCGTCTGTCCGCGACGATCAACCTGAGACTGACCACGCGCATCGCAGCCGTCACGCCCTGCAGTTCCAGCCCGACAATCCCGAGCACTTCTTGTCCCTCGGTATCGCCTTGACCCGCCTTCCCGACTACCCGTCGGCAACGAACGTCTTCCTCGACCTGAGCAACACTTTTCTCAATACGCCATACGAGGCGATCGGATTGTACGAGCTTGGGCGGGCGTATGAAGCTTCCGAAGATGCTGGACCCGCGAAGGAGGCGTACGAAGCTGCGCTCGACTGCCTCGCTAGATTGCGCCTCATCGATCCGACATTACGCTCTGGCGCGAGGTGGTCGGGCCTAGATGCGATTGAGGAAACGGTGCTCGGCGGGTTGGGTCGTTTGGGAGAAGGAAGGAGCGGTAAAGATTGGCCTCGAAGCCGTGCTGTGCGTCCGCCCCTTCGGCCATGCTCCGGGCTCGAGACTGACAGTCTCGAATTCCAAGTCACCGGTGCCGACCATTCCTCGCTCGTTCGCCTCGCTTGCGACACTGCGCCGACCCGCTTCGCCGCGCAGTTCCACTCACAGCACCCCTCTTCCTTTCGACGAAACCGTCTCGCCGCCTCATGCGCCGACCAAGCGCTCGCCTTCCAGGCCCCCCTGCTCGATCGACTCTCCTCCGCCATCCCGAGATGGCACGCCCTCGCTTCACGAGCCTGTCCCCCCGCCGTCGCACTCACCTCTGCAGTACAAGCGCAGGAGGAAGGTGAGTGCAACCTTTAGTCTGCGTCGCGGACTCGTCGCTGACGCATGTGCCTTTGTAGGTTGACGCTGCGACCGCTCGCACTCTAGATGCAATTGCTGCCGGTCTCAAGGGAATGGCAAGGTCGGGCGGCGCCGCTCACCTGGCCGAGTCGAGCCGCGTGCTTGCCGCCGAGGTCGACTTGGCATACCAGCACATGCGGGCACAGGCCGAAACAGAGTCGCAACTCGAGGACGCGCTTCTCCGCTCCATCGAGGTGCTCGACCGCGAGCTGCACGCTCTGCCGGACAAGCTAATTGCGACCGCTCGTCGTGAGCACTTTCTCGCTGCTCGTCTGTCGGTGCTCGCTGACAACGTCTCGCAGTGGCCGCCGCAAGACCTCCTGGCGTCCCTCCTCCGCCCGACTCCGTCGACCCGATAGACTCTGCCCTCCGCAAGCTCGAAAAGGCCCGTCGGTTGGCCAAGTAGGCCTCTACAAGGTTGTATGCACTGTACAAGGCCGACTTTTGCCTCGACTTGGGAAGGTCAAGGTGCCGTATCGACTTGGCCTCTGTCCCGCCTCTGCGCTTTGCCTCTCTCGTCTGTGCATGCTCGTCCTCGATCCACAAGCCTTTGCATCGCCTGCGTCGATGTCGTTGCATCGAACCTTGTTCGGCAGCCGGACCGTATCGCTTTCGGTGCCGCTCGCCGGCCGACCTTTATCTTGACCGCGCGGGGTTCTCCTCGCTCTCTTGATCCTCCTTGCGACAGGTCTGCCCCACTGGGACCGAACTGGACGCTCGACATGGAAGAAGGCCCTGGTCTCGTACAGGCCGACGAAGCCGCGACACAGCTCGTTAGGCTCGACGACCTTCACCGCTTGCTCGAGGAGGAAAGTGGGGCGGGCAAAGGCAGGACTGTCATTGTGCGTGCGCTCGCTCTGCTCTGCACAATTCTACCGCAGTCAGTAGCTCACGTTTCCCGCAGATCGAGTTCTTCAAGCAAGCGACCAAGGTCGAGGGCGGGCAGCAGGTCGCCTACACTCCTCCTGCCCAGGTTCGTCGCTTTCCTCGCCTCCCTGGAGTCGAGTAACTGACGCTCTGGCTCGGTCTCCAGGAATGCCGACTAGACGAAGCCACTCTGGACAGCCTGGAGACGCGATACCCGTCCCTGCGAATTCTCCCGCGCGTCGTCCTTCCACACGGCGAAGAGATCTGCTCCTCCCTTCGCTTCGGCATAACGCCTCGTTGGGTCGTCTTCAGAGACGGCCGATACGTTGTCGAGCACACGAGAACGAGCGGCCCAAGGCGAGGCGCCTTGCTGCATTCCTTCCCTCGAACTCTGCTGAATTCTCCTCTCCCAGGCTCGCCGCACTCTTCCAGTCGTATGCAGCCGGCGGTGCACTCCCTGACACCGCCAGGATGATTCCGTTCCGCTCGCCACGATGGTTTGAAAGTCTCGCCTCGACCGAGATGCAACTCTTCGAGCGGTACACTTTCTACCTCCGCCTTGGCTGGAAGCGCTTCCTCGTATTGTACCTCCTCGCATTTGTCTGGTTGTTCCGCCGCCAACTGTTCCCGATGTAGTTTCGCGCCTCTGCCCTGCGTCGCCTCGCTCGATCTTCGCAAGCCAGCATTGATGCGGAAGCGAGCGAGACGATGTACTGCTTGTCTTGCCACATTGCCAACGACACCCTCATATCTGTGTATCTAAAGCGCTCTACCCTGCGGCTTACGCCTTCACCTGCCCTTGCCCATCTCGCTCCGCCTGCTCAAACAGATCCATCAAGAGGTCGGCGGCCTTCGCAAAGTTTCTGATGTAGACGTCGCCGGGAACGGTTCTCTGGCAGCTGACGGTGAGCTGGAGAGATTCGGGGTCTGCGCGCGGGAGGTAGAGTGAGCGAGGGCGGCAAACGAGAGGAAAGTCCGGACGCACGGATCATGTACGGCAATCCTAGTCCGCCATCGACGACCGGTCCCCAGCTGTGGCAGCGGAGGTCAACGAAGCTCTCAGCGGTAGAATGCGAGACTGTGCATGACGCACCCATACGCCGGCGAGTGCCGGATGTAGATCTGACTCGTGCTCATCCTCCAAGTTCCGCTCTCCTTGACCAGTGGATCCGCAAACAGCCCGTCACCCTCCATGATCTCCTTCTTCTCCTGCTCTCCCAGCTGCGTCGCCGCAAGCATCTTCAGCCCAAACAAGTGCCGATCGATTCCCATTCCCGCCGACGCGAGCTTCATGTCCTTGCCGTGCTGAGCGAGTGCAGCGCGAAACAGGGAGACTTTTTCAGCTGCTGAAGTGGAGGAGGGCGAGTCGACGAGCGATTTGACAAAGGCGAGGGATTCGGGCGTGAGGATGCGGACGGTCTCGGTGCGGCCAAGCTGGTAGCGGCGGGTCTGGGCGGCTTCATAAGTTCCGCAGGGCTTCTTAAACTGCGCACAGGAAGTGGGTGAGCTGGCAAGAACCGCCGAGTGAAGCGAAGCTCAACGAACGGTGAGGTAGTAGGCGATCTGGAAGAGCATCTGCACCCTGCAGTTGCAGAAACAAAAGTCCATCAGCACAAGTAATTGCGACTAGGCTCACGTGACCCGAACGCACCAGCCGTCCGGGCTCGCCTTCATCTTCTTGATACCCTCCTTGCCGTACCGCTCGTAACTGAGGTAATGCAGCGCATACGGCTCGATATGTTTCCTGTGCTCCGTGCGCGCCTTCTCAATGTGCGAGAGGGCGGTCGAGTCGAGTGCGAATGGAAGGGGAGAGGCAGAGGGCACGCTTGAGGTGGAGGAGGACGAGTGCGGGAAGGGCTCGTTCGTGAGGAGGCGTTTGGTGAGGAAGTCATTGAGTCTAGCGGTAGGCGTGCCTGCCCGCCGAAACGATCGGTCAGTTCCGCAAGAACGACAGACTAGAGAAGGGAGCGCGACGCACCGTCCATGCAGGAATGCTCGCCGACGAAGCCCGCCTCGCCATTGCGGTACACCATCCACTGAAGCGGCTTGTCCCACCACCTGTTTCCCGCCTCGTCGCCGCCCGTCCACAATCGCCAGGAAAAGTCGATGTTCTCCTCGGACGTCTTGCTCGACGGCTCGGCCTCGTCGAGGCAGATGACAAAGGCGGACTGATGGATCGAGCGCAGCGCCTCGACGTTCGTCGGGTTGGTGGAGAGGTGGGCGTGCGCTTCGGCCCACCGGTCGCGGTTGATGCCTGTCAAGACTCCGACTGCAGGTGCCGCCTCACCCTCCTTCTCCGCCTGCTCGATAACCTCCTGGATCGCCTTCCTAAACCCCTCGACGCTGAATTCCTGCCCAGCCGCATCGACGATCGGCACGCTGTAGAATTTGTTGCGCTTAACGACGACAAAGTGTTGCGCCGCGGTATCCGATTCGGACGTCTTGACCGCGTAATCAGACGGGCTTGCAGGGATGCGACAGGCGTTGAAAGCCCACTTGTATGACTCCATGCAGAGCTCGCCGTCTTCTTTGTTGCGGCCGACGAGTTCGGGCTCGAGGAGGCCTGTTGCGATGAGCCGGCGGAACTCGAGAGCGGTCTTGGCGATACCGGCGGCGACGTAGGCAGGGTCTGCAGCGGGAGGATTTGGTGTGGAGGGAGGAGCTTGCGGGAGGCGGTCGAAGCTGTGCGGCTTACGGGTTAGCCGCGAGTTTCGACAGACGTGCGTCGTCGCCTGGCTGCGCCTGGCAAGCAAACTCACCCAAAGTAGTACGACACGTTAATGATGACCGAGTCCCTATACGCCATGTAGGCTTGCTCGTCCCAGTCCTGCGAGAAACAGAAGTCTATGAGCCTTTCTGGCGGGCGACTTGCCAGCAACCGCGTCGTGGATGACAAGTTGGAAATCGCAAAGTCGCGAAGTTAACGAGGGAAGACCCACGCACCTTTGCAAGCCAGTTGCGCATCCCCTTCTCCTCTCGCTTCTTCTGGAGCAAATCCTGCAGCTTGCGCCCTACGCCCCCTTGCTTCGCAAACGCCTCGATCTTCTTCTCCACCTCACTGAGCTCCATCTGATCTTTTGCGAGGGGTTCGCACGAGCGCTTGAGGCGGGCAAGGGTCTCGTCCAGGGGAACGACGGGGAGACGGGGCAGTTTGCCCTGATTCTTGAGCATGGGCGAGTCGAGCGGGGTCGATGAAGGCACATTCATGCGCCAGTCGTGCCACTCTGGCGTGTTCGCGGGCGGCATCTGGTCTGCGCGAGTCGAGTGAACCGAGGACAGCGACGAGGTGGGGGTGAAAAGCGAGCGGCGGGCTACGAGGGTGCGCACGAGTGGTGAGCCTGTCGACAGCCGTGCAATAAGCATTCGAGCCACGGACAAGCGCAAGCAAGCGGGAGACGAGCGAGAAAGACGAAAGAGCGAGGAGAACAAACCCGCTCGCAAGAGGTCGCCGACCGGTCAAGAGGGGGAAGTTGCAGCGATTCACCGCCAGGGATTGTCTCCTGCGTCGAGCACACCGTGCGAACCACCTGGCGCAGAGGTTGGTCGCTCGTCGACGCCAGCCTGCCGCGCCTGCTGCTCCTCCTCCTCGACGACAATCCGCACGACCTCGTTCTTCCTCCCCTCGTTCCCGTCCTGGACCGTCTCCTCTGGCGGCGGAAGCGGCCCATCCTGCTCTTCTTCAAGCTCGACGACGTCCTTGACCCGCGCCTGCTCGCCCGGAACCGCGTCTCCCACCTCCTCCCCCTGCGGCTGCTCCTCCGCGTTGGCACTACCCTTCCCCCTCAACTCAGGCGGCACATACGCCAACCGATACACCCTCGTCTTCTTACCCCCCGGTTCGCCTCTCCGTCGCTGCCTAATCTGCTCCTCCTCCTCGGCCTGCGTATCCTCGACAACCAAGTCAACCGCATCAGGGGGGAGTTTCGACTGCTCCTGTTTCTTCCGAAGGCGGAGACGCGCGGCGAGGCGAGCTGCGTCGTCTGGTGCAGACTGGAGGAGGTCGTGTGCGCCGTGGATGATGGACGAGCCGAGTGCGGGGGGATGGTCGGCCGAAGTTGTTGGGTCGGACGGCGCCGAAGTCTGATGCTGCGTCGGCGGGGAAGGGAGAGGATCGGAGGATGAAGGGAGCGGGGTTCGGCTCGACCGAGGCGACGGGGACGATGGGAGGCCAGACGAGCCATGCCGGGCGAGTGGCTCTCGCTCCGCCAAGGCGCCGTACGAGCCCGGCCGATGCCGCGCAGGCGGTCGCAACGCCTCCTTGCCCTTCCCTCGTCGCTGCGCACCGTACTTGCCCGAAAGTAGCGCATCCTCCTCGTCTCGTATACGTCGCCGAGCCGCTTCTCGCGAGGCATCGAGAACCGGGTACGACCAGTCACCTGCGATGCCGTGCTCGTTAGTTGAAACTGCTCTCTAAGGCGAGACGGGAGCGCGCCACGCACCATACTCGAGCTCCCGCGCCTCGCGGTACAGGTTCTCCATATCCTTCTCCTCCGCGTCTCTTGGATCCCGAAAGTCCAGACTCTCCGGCTCGCTCTCCTCCCCGTCGCTCAGATCACCATAAGTCCTTCCGCCCTCCCACCATCCCAGCCCAACCACCGCTCCTCCGCCCGTCGCTTTCTGCCTCGCGCGTTCCTCGGCCTTCCACGCTGGATCGACATGGACGACTCCCCCTTCCTCCTCCTCATGACTCAACGGGGCATAGCCCTCCCTCTCCTCCAACCGTTCCTCCAGCACCCTCCCAAACTCATGAAACGGCCTCGCCGCCAATCCCCTCTTCAATATCCCCTCTCCCCTCCGTCCGAACGCATCTTCCTCAGCCCCAGGCTGGTTTAGCCAGTATTTCCGCTGGCCTGAGGCAGAGTACCGCAGGCCTGCGCGGATGCGGCGATCGCGAATCAGGCCTTCGGCGTGCAGCGCGCCGGAGGCCGGCTCGAAAGTGCGGTAGGAGAAGCCGGTGCCTTTGAGCGTCGTGATCGAGTCAAGGAGAAGGTCTTTGTACCTGCGGAGTGCGGTTCGAAAGCATCAGCACGAGAGGACGTTCGACCCGCCTGCGGGTTCGACAGACGAAGTGGGCAGCTACAGGAGTCTGACGCACCCAAACGCATCTTTGAACGCATGCCAAACCGGCAGTCGACCGCTATAGATGTGCTTTTCGTCGATGTAGTCCGTGTCTGCGCGCTCGAAACCCGTCAGCTCTCCCTCTCCGCTGACGGTGTGCACCCGCAATCCCACACTTACAGGAGAAAGCGTAAAGGTGCAGGAACGCGAAAAGCGGCATCTGCAAGCACAGCAGCGTGTCCTGGATTGCAACGGACAGCTCTTCCGAGTCGTAGCGGGACGTGCGGAGGAGGCCGGTCGCGACGAGGATCGAGACGGCAAAGCCTTGCCACTGCGCAGCTGGTACTAGTCAGGGTCCGAGCACAGGGGAGGAGATGGGAAGCAGGACGCACGAAGGTCATGAAGATGAGGCCTTTGACGCAGAGGAACTGGACATGGGAGGCCAAGCGACGGTAAGCCCGCACCCCATGACATGACGAGCGCTGTAGAGCGCAACGCACCTTCGGCATCGGCCTATACGGCTTCAAATCGTCATTCGTCGCGACCCAAAACATCGCGAGGCAATACAAGCTCAGCGAGACCGAGAGGTTGTAGACGATCGAGACGTAGGTGTATCCCGAGTCTTTGCGGAGCGCGCCGTCGTTGTAGGTACCGGTCGCTTTGAGGATGACGGTAGCGACAGCAAGGATGGGCTTGATCTGGACGTACTCTGCGCGCGAGGGATGCCGTCAGGTGCGGTCAACCTGAAATAAGACGGGGCCCGGTACGCACGCAAGATGCCTCGCTTCAAGCCAAGAAAGGTAAAGGGGTCGCTCGCATCCATCGGTTGGAGGAAAAGGCTGACGGGAAAGGGGTGCTTGACGGGCTCGCGGCCGTGAAGGGTGATGATGAGGGAGCGTTCGCCGCCGCTGTAGTAGCATACTGTCAGCGCGACAATGACAGGAGGGACGGGACTGAGACGCACAGATACTCGACAAGGAGAGAGAAGAAGCAGCTGCGAAGGAGACCGTCAGTTCCAGCGCGAATCGGGGCGGCGCAAGGTGACGGACTAGATAACGAAGGCCTGTCGTGCACCACAAATGTCAGCATGCCCATAGATCAGGGTTATGACGCAGGGCACCTCGTAGATATCCCGGACAGCGTCGACGAAGAAGGCGAGATCGAGCGAGTAGAGCGAGATGAGGGTCGAGAGGGAGTAGATGGGGACCCTGTGAATGGAGAGATCGTCAGTGCTCGAGACGGAGGTTCTGGTGAAGCGGGAAAGGGTGCGCGCGCCTTGCGCCCCAATCCTCGCTCAGCGGGACAATTACGAACTCGAAGTTGGACTCACATCACAAGGATCCTGACAACGAGCCGCTGCAGCCTCGGCTTGTGGTAGTGCTTGATCTGCAGCCAGATCGTCCCGAGGCTCAAGAGAGTCGACAGTCCCGCCGAAACCGTCGCGGATATGAGGACCCAGAGCGGCAGCTTCGACCCTGACCCCGCTCCGCCGTCCTTTGCCACGCTCGCCACCTCAGACGCCCTTGCGACCTCTGCCAACCATGCCACCCCCGCAAGCCAGGCCACCCAGCGCATATGCGCCGCTCGTCGACCGCAAGTGGGGGCGAACTGATGACGGGGCGAGAACGGGTGAGAAGGCGGTGGCGAGCGGCGACGGGTCCTCAAAAGCTTCGATAGAGCTAATTGCAAGAGTCTAGCACTGTCAATCGAGCAGCAGAGCGAGGTGACGGGTGCAGCGAGAAGCAAATCGACCTCGCGGACTCTCCGGTGCCGCTTGACCATCGACTGCTCGCTCTCTTGTCGAGCGATGAGCTTGGCGGCCTGCTGGACACTCTCGAGAACTCCCATAATGCCGTTCGGGACTATGGTACTCCTCCCACGTTCCGCGAGCGCCTCTTCGTCCCTTCTCTCCTTCCCCGGCTCATTCCATCCTCACAGCGCACCAACCGAAGCTGAAGTCTTTATCCTATTACAACTCGCCCATTATTCACTTTCTCGCTTGTAATGCCCGATCCAATGGAACATCAGGCTGTGCCTGGCCATTGCGAACTCTTGCCGACTCGTGCATCGTCGTCGGTCCGCGCGGGTCTCTTGCTCCCCGCCGGTTCACTCGACGCTGCATGGCCCGCCCCCGACGAGGCTGCTACGCTCACGCTGCGACGGCTTATTGCTCGCTCGTGTGCATGCCGACAGAAGCGCGGCTCGCCCCCGCCGTCGAGGCATCCCGCCGTGCTGGGGTCCCGCTCGAAGCAAGGATTTTTACACCTCGCGCGCCCCCTCGCTGCTCGAGCTGCCACCTTTGCCTTGTTCCCGCTCTTATCGCTCGACTGCTATACTCTCTCTGCCGCGCGCACACCCAGCCCGCGCACTCGCTGGTCTCCTCCCCGTTCGAGCGGCTCATCCGCGCACCTCCTCGCCAGTTCAAACCAGCTCGAGTCAACCCTCCCCGTCTCTTTCCGCGCCACAGGTCCACTCTCCAGAGCACACGCGCGATGCCTGCACACGCGATGGACTCGTACCCTGATTTGGAGAAGGAGCTCAAGGTTGAACCCGCCGCTGGGTCGGCGGGCGATGTCTACGGCGCCGACGCTCTCTCGCAGGAGAACGGTGTCAAGCGGTGCGTCCTTGTCGCTCACCCCGCATGCGCTTGACTGAAACTTGACACCATACCACTCTGCAACGAACAGCAACTTGAAGGCTCGGCACTTGCAGGCGAGTCCTGCTCGACGGACAGAGCTGCCGTCCTCCGCCGACTGTTCGCGGCTGACCTCGCTTCCATTGCGTCGACAGATGATCGCGCTCGGCGGGACCATCGGCACGGGCTTGTTTGTCGGGGCAGGAGGTGCATTGAGTACGGGCGGAGCGGCGGGAATCTTCCTTGGGTGCGTTCCAGGCGGTCCTCGTGGTCTTCACTTCGTTTCTTCTGCTGATTGACGAGATGCTCGTGGCAGCTACACCATCATGGGCCGTTCGTCTCCCTTCCCTCCTCCCTCCTCCCTCCTCCCTCCTTGCGCCCGTCTGACCCGCCGCTCCGCCTCTCACAGTTATCGTCTACTCCATGATGATTGCCTTGGGCGAGATGACGACGTTGTACCCGGTGAACGGTTCGTCGATGGATCTCGCTTTCCCCAAACGCGTACTTCCCAAGTTCTGACGCTTCCGAGGTGTTGCAGGCGCCTTCGTGCATTACGCCAATCGATTTGTCGACCCTTCGCTTGGGTTTGCCCTCGGATGGGTGCGTTCACGTTTCGAGCGAGAACGGAGGGGGTCGAGGCTGACGGAATTTGTCGCGTAGAACTACTGGTACTCGTGGGCTATCAGTGCGTCCACTTTCCTCTTCATCTCGTCGCGCAAGCTCACCCTCTCGCACCACGCAGCCCTCCCAACCGAGATTGTCGCCGCCGCTCTCGTCCTCGACTACTGGCCCGGCGCCGCGAAAGTCAACGTTGCGGTGTGGATCACCATCTTTTTCATCGTCATCACCGCGTTCAACTTTATGGGCGTCGGCGCGTACGGAGAGGCAGAGTTCTGGTGAGTCCGCGCCGATCATCTGGACGAACGAGACAAGGCTGACGGGCGAGGGACGCGCAGGTTCGCCTTGCTCAAGATTATCACGCTCCTTGGCTTGATTCTCGTCGCGTTGATCATCACCGCCGGCGGCATTCCGACGAGCGACCCGTCCGAATACCCCATCGGCTTCCGCTGTTCGTCTCGCCATCCTCGCGTCGTCGTCCTCGCTTCGCTTGCTGACGACCGCCCTCGCGCAGACTGGAACGAGGTGCCGTTCCAACAGCAGAACGGCATTCCCGGCTCCCTCGGCCGCTTCCTCTCGTTCTGGACCGGTTTGTACTCTTCCCTCCACGCTCCTCTGCGTCACTCGCCAACGCTTCCCTCGCCGCTACAGTCTTCCTCCAAGCCGCCTTCTCCTTCCTCGGGACCGAAATCGTCGCGCTGACTGCGGGCGAAGCCGAGAACCCGCGCCGGAACGTCCCAAAGGCTATCAAGCGCGTGTTTGCCCGCATCTTGTTCTTCTACGGTGCGCCTCTCTCCCTCGCTCGAGAAGGGAGACGGAGCTGATGGTGGGCGGGTTGCACGCAGTCGTCGGTGTCTTGATGATCAGCTTGATCGTCTCGCCTAACGATCCCGGATTGCTCAACAACTCGGGAACCGCTGCGTCGCCCTGGGTCATCGGGTGCGTTTTCCGATTCATCCTCCTTCGCTCTCTCGCGTGCTAACCTTTGTCGTCGTGCGTAGCATTGAGAAGGCGGGCATCAAAGTCCTCCCTCACATCGTCAACGCCGTCATTCTCACCGCGGCCTTCTCCGCCGGCAACTCGGACCTCTACGCCGCCTCGCGCACGCTGTACGGTCTCGCCTGCGATGGCCAGGCCCCGCGCATCTTTGCCAAGTGCACGAAGAACGGTCTGCCGATCTGGAGTTTGGTGGCCACTGCATCCGTGGGGTTCCTGGCGTACATGAACTGCGGCGTGACGGGCACCAAGGCGTTCAAGTGGGTCCACCTCGCGCTCTTCCCTTCGCGACTCTCGCTGACCCCGCACCTTTGCGGCACAGCTACCTCTACTCGATCGGCGCCGTGACAGGCCTGATCTCGTGGCTCGTGATCCTGATCAGCTACCTGCGCTTCTACTACGGGTGCAAGAAGCAAGGCGTCGACCGCAACGAGTTTCCCTACAAGGCGCCGCTGCAGCCTTATGCGTCGTTCTTTGGCGCCTTGATGCTTTTCGTCATTGTGCGTCCCGGCTGAACTTTCTTTGTGTCGGGTGGAGGAGGGAGCGCTGATGCAGGTACATGTGAGCAGATCATTTTCTCGGATTACCAGGTCTTCCTCGCCGGCGCATGGAACACCGGATCGTTCTTGACGTCGTACATCACGATCCCGTGGTTCTTCTTGATGCTCGTCGGCTGGAAGGTGCGCGCCCCGGTCTCTCATCTCAGTTTCGCTCTCGAGCTTACGGGTCCCGTCGCGCAGTTCTGGAAGAAGACGACCTTTGTCCGCCTCGAGGCGATGGACCTCGACAGCGGCAGGAGGCAGATCGACCTGATGGAGGAGGAGCAGCGCGCGCTTCACAAGGCGCCCGAGACGTGGTACGAGAAACTCTGGGCATGGTTGATGTAGAACGGTGACGCAAGGGGACGTGCTAGATCCCTCTCCTTTCCTCCTCTCGATCTTCTTCCCACCTTCCTTTTTCTCCCCCAGTGTCGTTTAGATTCCGTATCGTTTCCCCCGCTCGTACAAACCGAACCCCCCGCCGCTTCTCTCTTATCGCATATCGTAACCCTTGTGGGCGTTTCTAGACGTAGCATACTCGTAATCGTGTCGTTTTTCGCAGACCGTTCTCCGAGACGAGAAGCGGACGACCGAGGGACTGGATACCAAGGTCCGGACGTCAGTGTGCAGGTTTGGAGAGTGGGCGAGGCAGCCCGACATTGCATGACCAAGTGAGATTCTTCACCGCGATGGGTGCGCAGAGTCTCCTCCTCCTCCTCGTCGCCGAAGCCGAGCTCGACGATGACATTGTAGACGGCGGGTCCCCCCCCCCCTATCTGAAGGCAGACCCAAGTCAGTCCAGTCCAGCCTTCGGGGCGTGACGAGGAAGCGATCGACAAACAGTCTCGACAGGCAATGACTGTGGCAGGTGATTCCCCTCGCGCTGCTGAAGCCACGCTGAATACACCGCACCTCAGTTTTCTCGGACCACACGTGTGGACGGCCTGTGCTCGCCGCGACCACGTTGGGTAATCCACCAGTTTTCGCTGACCACCTCGACACTGGAACCGGCTCGAAGAGGGTTGGCAGGCAAAGTGTCGACGAACAATGCACCGGTGTGTGCGCGGGTTCATAGCATTCAGCAGTTGACCAAGCCCTGGTCAGTCACGCAAGTCTTGTACGACGCAGGTTGCTGCGACGAGGCGAGAAAGGCCGTCAGCACGCACGACACGCTGGATCGAGCGTGCGAGGACGCGCTCGTAATCGCGAGGGGCCTAGGCATGTTTGTTGTGCGGCTTGTCGTGAGGACAGTGATGGCAGCGGACATGGATGTGGAAGGAGAGGACGAGCGAAACGACGGAAGGAAGAGAACAGACGGACGGGGTGTCCCGCGATCTCTGCGGAAATGCTACGGAAGAAAGGCAAGCGAGTCCTGCTCTACCTCCATGGTGAAGGAGGAGTGAGAATCAGCGCGGATGCGCAGTCGCCCGTTGCGTCCGTCGCTGCAGCAGGTCCGGAGGAAACGAAACCGCGTCGGCAGGTCGCAGCTGTCAAGAGACCAGCAGTCTGTCGGTGTTTTCGTGCCGAGAAAGTTCGTGGAAAAGTCGAGCTGCGCAAGCCGAGTTGCATCGGTGCGAGTAATGTCAGTCGGAGCGTCTCAAGTGAGGGAGAACAAGAGGAGATGGAAACGCACGTCAAGCCAGACCGCGCCTCCGAGCCTGTGTCCTGCATCCCCTAGACCGCCTCCGCTTGTTCCATGGACCCTTCTACTCCGCCTCATCTGCACTACAAAGTCTTTCGGCCGCGCCGGGAGCTGGTTGCGCGCGCGCCGAGCGAGGATGACGAGGGTGAAGAGCACTGGGAGTGAGCGAGCTGTGCTTGCTTCTGGCTGAAAGCAGTCCAGCGTGCATGTTCGGGTCCAGCGGTCACATCCAAGGGGCAGACTCAGCGTGTAAGTGTCACTCGACCACCTCGTCGCCTTCCCTCGCTCCCTCCGCGACTTACCACTCGACACTCGCTGCCAGACCACCTCGAGCCGATCCATGCCTGCTCTCAAGTAAAGCTGGCCATTGCATCGCTGGCAGTCGCTGCCTTCCACCTCGTCGTGCGTTGCCCCGCAGTTCCTCGACCCCGCCCCGCCTTCCTCGAGGGAAACATTTCCCCGTGCTCGCGCGCCATCACGGCAAAGACAGTTGCTGCTAGCCAGAGAACAGCTGAAACAGCACCGGCTGCTTGCCTGCTCACCCCCGCACAGTTGCATCGCGGACGCCGCCGTCCCAGCCGCGCTTGCACTTGTCTCCCAGCTCCTCGCCGCTCTCGAGCTCGGAGTCAACCCTTGCTTTCTTCCTTCCTCGCGCCACTTTCGAGGACCAAAAGCATGTCTGCACGCGGCTCAGACGTGGACATCGAGAAGGACGGGACGGCCAGAGTCGAGCCAGAGAGGGTGTATGGCGGCAAGGAAGCGCAGGACGAGGACGACTTGGGGCCGCAGAACGGCGTCAAGCGGTGAGTGCGCAGCGGCTCACACTCGCGAGTATACTTCTGGCTGACGCGCGACGAGTTGGGCGACAAAGGAAACTCAAGGCGCGGCATCTTCAGGTGAAGCCATTTCGTTCGACGAGATGAAGAAGCCCGCCGTGCTCACCCCCCGCGTCTCCAGATGATTGCGCTCGGCGGAACGATCGGCACAGGCTTGTTCGTCGGAGCAGGCTCGGCGTTGGCGACAGGCGGCGCAGCAGGAATCTTCCTGGGCTACTCGATCGTCGGCAGTGCGCTTCTCTCCATCCTTTTCCTCCCTACTCGCTTGTCCTGATTCCCGACCGTGTGCACATCAGTGATCGTCTATGCAGTTATGGTTGCGTTGGGCGAGATGACCGCTTTGTTTCCCGTCAACGGTTCGACGACGGGTCCCGCTTCCTCACGCCTCTGTTCCGCATCCTGACGCTTCAGGCGTCATGCAGGCGCATTCGTACACTACGCCAGCCGATTTGTCGACCCCTCGCTCGGTTTTGCGTTGGGATGGGTGCGTTCAAGCTCTCTCCCCGCCTCCTCCTCCTCTCGCTTACCCCTTCTCTCGCAGAACTACTGGTACAACTGGGCTATCAGTCCGCCCCTCTCCCTTCTCCTCCATCCCCGCTCCCCTCCTAACCCTCCGTTGAGCGTTCAGCAATTCCAACCGAAATCGTCGCCGCCGCTCTCGTCCTCGACTACTGGCCGGGTGCCGCGCGCGTAAACGTCGCGGTGTGGATCACCGTGTTTTTTATCGTCATCACCGCTTTCAACTTTATGGGCGTCGGCGCGTACGGAGAGGCCGAGTTCTGGTGCGTTCCTCAGTCCTTACTTACGAGCGGAGGTTGATGAAATTGTGGAGGGACAGGTTCGCCTTGATCAAGATCGTCACCCTCCTCGGCCTCATCATCGTCGCCCTGATAATCACGGCTGGCGGCGTGCCCACAAGCAATCCCTCCGAATACCCCATCGGGTTCCGCTGTCCGTCTTCCTCCCTCCCTCACTCTCTCCCGCGACGTTGCTGACGCGATTTGGAAGGGCAGATTGGAACGAGGTGCCGTTCCAACAGCAGAACGGCATTCCCGGCTCCCTCGGCCGCTTCCTCTCGTTCTGGACCGGTTCGTACTCTTCCCTCCTCGCTCCTCTGCGTCCCTCGCCAACGTTTCCCTCGCCGCTAGTCTTCCTTCAAGCCTCTTTCTCCTTCCTCGGGACCGAAATTGTCGCGCTGACTGCGGGCGAAGCCGAGAACCCGCGCCGGAACGTCCCAAAGGCAATCAAGCGCGTGTTTGCGAGGATCGTGTTCTTCTACGGTGCGTTGCGCCTCGCTCTCACTCACTCACGAGCGGGCGAGCTGACGGCGGTTCGGGTTGGGTGAGGCGATAGTGGTCGGAGTGTTCATGATGAGTTTGATCGTGTCGCCTAACGATCCCGGATTGCTAAACAACTCGGGAACCGCTGCGTCGCCCTGGGTCATCGGGTGCGTTCGTGATCCATCCTCCTGTGCTCTCTCGCGTGCTAACCTGTGTGTCGTCGTGCGTAGCATTGAGAAGGCGGGCATCAAAGTCCTCCCTCACATCGTCAACGCCGTCATTCTCACCGCGGCCTTCTCCGCCGGCAACTCGGACCTCTACGCCGCCTCTCGCACGCTCTACGGTCTTGCCCGCGATGGCCAGGCCCCGCGCATCTTTGCCAAGTGCACGAAGAACGGTCTGCCGATCTGGAGTTTGGTGGCGACTGCATCCGTGGGGTTCCTGGCGTACATGAACTGCGGGACTGGGGGGGAGAGGGCGTTCAAGTGCGTTTTCCCTCACTTCCCTTGCACTTGCAACTCTCGCTCACGCTCGACTCGTAACAGCTACCTCGTCGCCATCGCCTCCGTTACAGGCTTGATCTCCTGGCTCGTGATCCTCATCACCTACCTCCGGTTTTACTACGGCGCGCGCAAGCAAGGCATCGACCGCTCTGCGTTCCCCTACACGGCGCCCCTCCAACCTTGGGCGTCGTATGCCGCCGCGTTCATGATCACCGTTATCGTGCGTCCCTTTCCTCCTCTCAAATGAAGATGAGGCTGACGAGAGCTCGGGTGGGGGGAGAGCAGATCATCTTCTCGGATTATCAGGTCTTCCTCGCCGACTCGTGGGACATCGGATCCTTCCTCTCAGCCTACATTACGATCCCCTGGTTCTTCCTCATGCTCATCGCATGGAAGGTACGCTCCCTTTCCTCCTTCCCTCTCCCCCTCACTCACTCACCGACGAGGGAGCTCCTGCCGCAGGTGTGGAAGAAGACGACCTTTGTCCGCCTCGAATCAATGGACTTTTCCTCCGGCCGTCGCGCACTAGACTTGATGGAAGAGGAACAGCAAAAGTTGTGGAGGGCGCCGCAGACGTGGTGGGAGAAGGTTTGGGATTGGTTGATGTGAGTTTTGGTTTTTCGGAGCGCCCGAGGAAGGGAGAAGGGAAGTGTATTTGTTGACCGAGGGGGGGATGAGGGAGCGAAAGGGAGGAAGGCGTCTATCTCGCATACTTTACTCGCATGACTACACTCGCAATCTTTAGAGGTGATTCAAGTCGAGCGCCGCAGTTGACGAGAGCCGGACTCCGCTCTCCTCCCATCACCGCATCACCGCTTGTGCCGCGCTCTTCTCGCTTGACTGACTTGCTAGGCTCTCTACTGACTGCGCTGGCTGTTAAAAACGCTGCGTGGTTCTCCTGCCGCCCGCACGGTCCTGGTTCTCCCCTCCACCTGCTTCATCAGTTATGCGGACTCGAGGATGCGAAAGAGACGCCTACACGGCGTGCGCAGGCAAGCGAGGTGCCCTGGCAGCCTCTCTATACGGCGAGTAACGCGTCAATGAGTACCGGGCGCCCCTACGCGTCGTCGCACTGACCTCGTCCTCGACTCCTTTCACCGAAACGAGCGACGAGTCTTGTTTTGGCCCCGTCACCTACCCCCGTCTCCTCCCTCTTCACGCTGCTGTGACGAACTCTGACGACTGCTTGACATAGACGAGAAAGGGCTTGGTCCGGGTTTTGAGGATCCAGGGTGCGTGCCGTGTGTATTCCTCCTTCGCGCCTGTCCTCGTTCAACACCCACGCCCAGCTCATCGACAACTGACGGTTCGCCGCGTCCAGGCTCGCGCCCACCGCTCACAATCGGCACGACCTCTCCACGCCTCACGAACCTCGCCTTCACTCTCCTGCTCACGCCTGTTCACGCCCTCGAAACGCCCCCGCCTGCCACGCCTCGCTTCATCCTCGGCGATCTCGCTCGATCTACCCCCGCACGACTTCTGTTTCCGCTTTCCCAGGACTGAATTCACGACTGTACACGACTCGACTACGCTTTTTTTACGTTCCCACGACCATGTCCACCCTCGTCGCTTTCCGCTCTGCCTCCTCGCTCCACACGACCAATCCACCTCACCTTCGACCCTACAGTGCTTCTCTTGCTGAACGAGTCCGCACCCGCCCCGTATCCACCATCTCGACCCTCTCAGCCGTCTCAATCGCCTCGACATCCTCGACCTCTTCAGCGCTCACCAGCACCGGCGAACGTCGGCGCCGCTCCGCCGCCTTGCTCGACCTGGACCTGGACCTCGCCGATACGACTCGTTCGTCGCTCGTCAGGGCCGAGGCGGTCCTTCGAGCGAGCGAACACGAGCGCGAGGTCGAGAGGAGAAAGGCAAGGTTGAGCTGGAGGGATCGGCAAGTCCGCAGTGCGCATCTCGTCGTTGAGCAGCTTGCGGCGGCGGGATTGGAGGACGAGACGGAGGAGTTGGATGTGCAGGAGCCGCGGTGTCAAGGGATCGAGCAGTCGACTAATCCGCTCAGGCGGTTCAGCCCGAAGCGCTTCATGCTTCGCAAGACTCAGCCTGTCGCGCTCGACATGGCCAGTCCGCCCACTGCATCTCACTCGTCGCAGTCGGCGGAAGTCTCGGCCAAGTCGCCCTCTCCGCCTCGACCTTCCGTCGCTCGTCGCGCACTCTCCTCTTCCAACCTTCTCTCCCCTGCAACCGAGACGCTCCGCAGCCCGCCTTTCCGCCCCGCATCGCCGCCTCAACATCAGCACTACGGCACCCTCCCGCTCCGCTTCTCCCGCCTCGAGCCGCCCACCGACCCGCCGTCCAAATTCTCCGGCTCCTCCGGCGACTCGATCATCCACGTCGTCGCCTTTGAGGGACAGCCGCTGACAAGAAGCGCAAAGGACTCAAGGAACGCGCGCGAACGTTCAGTCGCGCTTCAACCGACGGTCTCAAGACGCTCACGAGCCGGATTCCAAGACGTACGAGTGCGCGCAGGCCGGGCGTCAAGAAGAAGCCCAGTCTCGCGAATCTATTTGCCGGCTTGAGCGGGACGCACGACAGCGGCGCCTCGTCGAGCGAGACCAAGGCTCGCAGCATCTCGTTCGCCTCGTCGTCGTCGCGGCCTGCCGTCACGTCCAGCGACACGAGCGGTCACCGCCCCTCGACGAGCATCAGCTCTTACGCGCCTTCGTCGACAACGAGCGATTCGGGTCCGCCGTCGCGCGAACCGTCTCGACTTGGCTTCTTCCGCTCGATCTCGAAGCGAAACTCGGACGGCAGCAAACGCACGTCGCGCAGTACAACTTCGTCTGGCCCGCTCTCACCGTCACTTATCTCCCGACCGGTCTCGGTGGCGAGTGAAGGTGTCTTTGCGGCGGCGCAGGACCGGCGAGCTTCGAATTCCACGTCCTCATCGAATGGCTCCTCGGCAGGTTTGCCGCAGGCTAAGCTCGGATGGGCTGGACGATTGACGCGAGCGGTCAAGGGGAAGAACGTGGCGGCGAAGAAGGCAACGTTCGAGAAGGCGGCAACAGTCCAGCAGGCCCAGAAGTCTGCAGCTCCTCGTGCGTGTCGAATGTCTCATTCCGGGCTCACTGCGATTGCCTACTCACACTCCCTTCGCGCAGAATCGCCGGACCTGACCGCTCGCCCACCTGCGCAACTCCTACTTGCTACCGCCTTCCCCCTCCCCTCCGAAGACCTCGCCCCTCCCGCACGCCCGCCTCGCCCCTCGAAGAATCTGGAATCGTCAGACGACACAACATTCTACGGCCACAAGATCGCGCCGGTCAAGACTCGCGCAGCAGCCATCGATGCGTTCGTCATCGAGTCGAGCGCTCCTCGTGTGCGGGCGAAGGCGAGTGTACCCACCGCCAAGCGAGCTCCTGCCACATCTTCCGTGGGCGAGATGCCCAACACGTCGTATCAGCCTCTTCCGAATTGCCCCCCCTTGACCAGCCAGCCCTTCGATTCGTCGCTGCTTCCGCCAGTCCCGATCTACCCGGAGCACACAATCCCCCCGAACCGCCGCTCCTCGCCCGACTTTGGCGACGCATCCGACTCGAGCCTTTCGCCAGCCGAACACAGCGGTTCGTCGGGGTGGTCATCGAGCCGGTCGCAGCGCTGCCCAAGTCCAGCTCGTTCGTTCCGTTCACCAAGTCCCGCTCGTTGGCGAATGCTGCTCCCGTCGGCGTCGGCTGGCAGCAGTCCCGAGAAGAACGAGCGCGGGTTGCCTCAGCCGCTCGATGCGAGTCCAAGAATCTCGCAGACGCATGGCAGCCCGAGGAAACTCGCGTTGGGACCGGAGAACGTGATTTGCATGGGTATTGACGACCTCACTGGCAATGGCAGTGAATGCGACCGTCTCAACTTTTCAAACGAGCTAAGCTGACTTGCCTCGTTGGCAGACCCCATCTCGGAAGTTCGCGGCGCGACGACCGACCTCGCTGAGCTTCTGTCAGGCCTTGAGGACACCTACGAGCTCGACACATCGAAGGTCGGCACTGCCTCGATCGCAAGTCGCAGACACGTCCAGCGCGACGTGTTGGACCTGTCGGCTTCGTTTCACGGGCAGCTTCCGCACCTCGACTCGGTCGAGTCATTGCGTTCAAGCGTCAGCGACGTTCCGCTTGACCTTAAGGAGCTCATCAACACGGTCGACGACCACATTTCCGAGGTTGACATCCCGTTCTCCTCGATCGAGCAGCCTCGGTTGTCCTACCACGGCTTCAGCGACGACGACGACTCGAGCTTGTCGGGCGAGAGCAGCGGCGAGGACGACCTCGCTGTGCTACAGACGCGTGCTGGGCTGTCGGCTTCCGGTCATCTCGTCGTCGACAACACGACGAGCCGGTTCAGCATCGTCGGCGGGACGACCCATGCGCTCGAGGCGACGGCTACGAGCTTCGAAGGCCTGCACTCGACAGCGGTGGACGCCATCCGGCACATGCTCTCGGCACCGGGCACGACGACCTTGTCTTCGCCCGGCTCCGCAACTCTCCAAGCATTTCCGCTTCCAGCTTCGGCGACCCTACAAGCCTTCCGCCTCGACAACATCGATGAGGAGGAGCCGAGGTCGACTCTGCGGGATAGCGTGCGGGACGCCCTGGAGCTCGAGCGGCCGACTGTGCATTCGTCTCCTGTCGTTCGCGCTTGTAAGAAGCTGACGCTGTCCTCACACAGGCCGGCGACAAAATGTTTGAGCGAATCGATGAGGACGTCTCCCTGAACGCCTTGATCAACAGTCCCTCGCCGCCTGTTTCGCCCGAGCAGGTGCTCGCACGGCGCGAGGCGCTCTACCACCACCGCGCGCGGGCCAACAGCGCGCTATCGACGGCTGAAGGCTCGCTCGAGAGCTGCTTCTCGCTCATCGGCTCGCCCTCACCAAACCCGTCTTCAGGTCGACCGATGCGCCAAAGCCTGCAGCGGTACTCGCAAGACCAGTTCCCGACCAAGCGACCCAGCCACCGTGCTCGCCCCATTTCGGAACTATCCGCGGCGTCGACCGACCCGGCGTCCAGCGAGACGACGAATCTGTCCGTCGCGCCGAGCAGCCGCTCAACCAACCTTAGCGTCTCGTCCTTGACAAGCTCGCCTTGCCCTGTTCCACGGCTTGGCCGCATCCGCATGTTGACTCGCGCCGGAGGTCCGCTACCGGCGCAGCCAGCGTTCCGCTTCCCGCCAGCGAAGGATCGCGTTGAGCACGCGTCTTCGGCTCAAAGGCGCGGTAAGTATCGCGAGCATGGATTGCTGAAGTTATGCTGACTTCTCACCCCACAGGTTCGCACTCGCCGGGCTACGTCCGCCCACTCGCTGCCGTTGAGCCAGGTGAACACCTCCCCAAGCCGATGAAGCTCGTAGACTCCGTCGCCGGCCACATTCCGCCCGACACACCTCCTCCGTCGTCTCCGTCAATCTCGGACGACGAAAGACGTGTGCTCGAACTCGAACACTACGGCGCACATCCTCATGTGACCATCTCAAGCAACTCCCTCGGATCGTTCCGCCACATCCGCCACGCCTCAGACATCCTGCAGAACGTCATTGTCGAAGAACCCGAGGACAGTCTCTCCACGAGTCCGTCGTCGATCCACCTTCGCCCGCTCGACGACTCGTCGATCGCCTTCGAAGTCATTGTCGCGCCTCCCGAGCTACCTTCAGGCCGCATCGTCGAACTCGAGCCGGACGAGAGCTTGCTCATGTCGGTGCGCGACGACGACTTTGACTTCACGGCCGAGACGAACCCAGAAATCACTCGCCAACACGCCTCCTTCGTGTTTGAGGCCGAGACGGAGGTTCGTCGCAGTCGAGTGGTCTGGCCCGACACGGACTACTCGCGCGAAGTCGTCGCCCGTCAGTCACCGAGTCTCTCGCAGCGACTGTCGCCTGCTGATACCCGCTTCCTGCACAGACTTTGTCCTCCCTCGCACTTACCACGCCATTCTAGAGTTCCTCTTCTTCTCCCAGTCCCGCTGGCCATCGCCGCCCCACGTCCTCCGCATGACCTCGTTCGTCCCGCCCGCCTACGACGATCCGCCTACTCCGCCTTCCCCCATCGTCATCCCGCCGCCAATCGTTGACTCTCCGGCAGCGCCTCAGGAGGTGGTCCTGGTCTCCAACGCGCGCCCGGTCCGGCGCAAGGTGCTGGGGGATAAGCCCATCAATCAGCAGGTCGCCCTCCTCTCGCGCTCGACCTCGTCGCCTAGCAAGCACCCCAAGGACGAGCAGTCGCCCTTCACCGCTCTTCCGCCCCGCCTGTCGGTCAAGCTTCGCGGCGCCCGCGGCAAGCTGAGCTCGAAGATTCTGAAGCGCGTCGACACTGGCTTCCTCGGCGAGAACGCTACAAAGCGGCGACAGGGACAGTTCAACGCGGCGATGCGGCGTCTCGAGGGTGTCGGTGCGCCCGCAGAGCAGCGGAGCGACAGCGAGACGGACGACACGGGCGTCCTCGAGGCGCACGGCGAGGCGACCGACGAGTTGACCTTCACCAAGTGGGTCCGCGCGCCTTATTCCGACTTCGCCTGTTCGCTGACCGCCCCATCTCTTCAGGACTCCGCGGCTCTCGCTCAACAGGCCGCGTGTACGTCGCAAACCAGGGGTCACGCTTTTAAGATGACCTTCCTAAGCTTCGGTCTCGCCTCGTCTCTCGCCTCGTCGCTTGTCGTTCTTGTTCCGCTGGCTCGACTTTCTGAACCTCGGCATGTACGCTATTTCCCCTCTGCGGAGACGCTTGTTTGCAACCTACGAAAAAGTGTTTGGACGATTCCAACCGGCCTCGTCCCGTTCAGCCTCTCGCTCGCCAGCGAGCAAGATGCGGTTTAAAGAGCAAACAAAGACAACATGCTTGACAAGAGACATACGGACGGAAGATTGTACAACCCGGACAGTACGTGAAAGACCCTTCTCCTCCTCCAACGCGACGAGCCTGTTCCTCCTCACACAGCGACGACACCCGCCACAAACTCCTTTTCTGCGTCGCCCTCGCCCTTCTCTGCGTTAGACACGACAGTGGATTCCGAATACTCAACCGTGCCGACCTCGTAGACCGCCTCGTCGACGAACGAAGAGTGCGGCGGGAAGAGCGCGTTGAAAAAGAGGTACCAGACGAAAGCGCCAAAGGTCGACATGTACCACGAGAGGTAGTACGTGTACGGCTGAGGATTCGGGTTCGTCGGGTTGACGGCGTGAGCGAAGGCGGGGAGGTTGGGCGCGAGGGCGAAGATCCAGGCGACGACGGCTCGGAGGTTGACGCCGTAGAAGTAGCGATAGATGCCCTCGGGGTCATAATACTGCCGCACGTCGACCTTGCCTTTGCGGATGATGTAGAAGTCGGTCGCGAGGATCGTCGCGACGGGAGCGAGGAAGACGGGGTAGCTGCGAGAACGGAGAAATCAGCCTTGCTGCTGCTGAGGAGATGGACTAACGAAACTTACGATGATAGGAAAGAGTAGAATTGAGGCGCATCCGTAACAATACGCCAGGGATTTGTCGCCCAACACAGGATTCCCGCGAGGACGGAGCAGCGGAAAATTGAAAGGTAACGAGGCATGACGGAGGTAATGTCGGTAGCGAAAGAGATCGAATTTGCGCTCAAATTCACTCCAACAGACGCGACGAACCATCCCAGGCCGGCGAAGAATCTGGCTGCGCGTGAGGAAAAGAGCGAGCAGAGACTTGCCGGGTCGAAGACCTGCTGGCCGTATTGTTGCTCGGCGGCCGCGGCACAGCAGATTGAGATGGCGATAGGGATACAGCCGAAGACGGGGACCGCCACGAGCTGGGCCCAGCTTGCTTTGGGCGATTTGGCGAATCCTACGTGCGAAGACATGTCAGTTGACTGAGGAAGGGTTTACTGCTGCATTCTCAACGCTTCAAACTCACGACTGAAGTCGGGAATGTTGATCGACACCTACGAGGACCGGAAGGAACAGCCGAACGAAGAGCAAAGAGCGGGAGGCGACGAGAGAAGGTCAGCTCCGAAGCCTTCGCTCTTGAAGGGGGCGCTCTTCCTCACCGTTGAGTACAGTCCCGTCACTGCGTTCAATCCCGCAATCATCGCCCAGCTCTTCGAGCCCTGAGGCAGGAGCTTCTCGTCGAATTGGCCGGTGAGGATGAATCCCTTGCCTTTGGTGACGACCATCGCCCATACGAAGAGGCCACCAAAGAGGATGTAGGAGGTGTACGCCTTGATCCTGAAGAAAAACGCAAGGCGACGCACAGGGACGCAGGCGAGCGGCGCCTGGAAGATCCAGAGGATGGCGAAGCCGACTGCGAATTATTGTCAGTTACATTCACCGGCTCGGCTGCTTGACGCACTAATTGTCTGTGTGTCGATACCAAGGTTAGGCGGCAGCGTGTTGGGGATCTTGAGGAAGGTGGGCCAGACGGCCCCGGTCATCACGGCGACAATCCTTCCTCCTTCTGCATCGCCAAGGCGTCAGCTCCGCTTCTGATCAGTGAGAGCGCTGAGCGTGCGTACGGAACGTCAGCACGAAGAGCCACAAGGCAGCAAGCACAGCACGGACGAGCACGGCGAGGTAAGAACCCCACATGCCAAACGACGCCCGGATAACGACAGGTAGGGAGCAGTGTGTCGTCTGCAATTCACGAGTGTCAGTTGCGACATTTGGTGCATTGTGGGGATGTACTGACCGCTCCAATTCGTCCGTTGAGCGTAAGGACGATGCCTATAACGAAGAAAGCGACGAAGGACAGCGGGATTGCTTCGCGGGCGCACAGTCCGAGTCCGACCATCGTCGAACCCAAGTCCCACGTCGCAGGTGCCATCTGGTCGCTGTTCCAGTAGGAGGCAACGTCCATGGCTGTCCATGTCCGCTGGTTCGCCGGAACGGGGTCAAGGTCTGGAGGAGCACGGAATCATCAGCTTACCGTGTCATCGAGGTGAAAGGAAGTGTGCCAACCTTTGTTGGACCACCGCGAGGAGCCGAGTGTGCCGGCCTCCTGCTTGACGGCAACGGTGCGGTCGATCTTGCGAAGCGTCTCCATCGTAGCGGCGGATAGCGTGTCGAGGCGTATTGAACGCGTGGAAGAGAGCGAGTAATACAGCTGTCGACTGGCGGGAGGCGGAGGAAGAGGAGAGCGTAGCGATACGGACGGCGGAACTTACAGTGGCGCGAGGGGGCCCGTCTATCGAAATAGGTCCCTTGCGAAGCTCAGCGGTTGGATCGTTTGTGCGCAAACGTCCGTACAATCGGCGCTAGTGGATCAACCATTCTGCGAGCCACCGAACGAAGCGGAGACGGAAGACAGCCGCCGTCGGGCGAAGATAGCGAGCGAGTCCAAGTCGCGCTCCTCAATGGGGGCCCCTACGTTCTTGTTGGCAGGCTCACAGAGCGTCTGAGAGCTGCACAGTCCGCTAGAAGGATTTGCGGCGCAACGAATCCCTCATCAGTTCGCGGTGCGAGTAGGCTCGCCGATGGCAAGCGCCGGTAAGCGCGCAAGACAGCTGTGTGCCCCGCACTCGCTCGCTAGAAGGGTCTTGATCGGAAGCGCATTACGCAGCGCGAATAGCCAGTTGCGTGTGCGGTCGGCGGCAGAACTTGGCGCGGTCAGCAGCCGTCCTCTCTGTCCGTCTCAACTCTCCTCACACCGCTCGTGCTGCCTCCGTGACTTGCCCAACCAGCTTGAATACTTGCTCTCGACTGTCCTACGACCCCCGAATCCTCTCCCGCTCGCGTCACCTGCAGCTTGCGCCTTCCCCACCTCCTGATCTCTCAGCGAGTCTACCGCCTCACGCAGCCCACGTACGTCAATCCGAACACCCCTACCGTCGACCAAACGTCCCGTTGTGTTGGTCCATACGACTGAGCGCCCCTTTGACCGGCATTGACCCCCCTCAAAACGCCCCGTCTATCTTCGCGCTCTCCTCCCCTCTCGCTCACCGCCCAACAGCCTTCTCCACCCGAACGCCTCACGATGCCCCTCTCCGCAACCCTGAACTGCGATTGTGGCGAGTCATACGGTCAATACATGATCGGCGACGACGAGGGCCTGTTCCCCATCGTCGACATTGCCAACTGCGCGTGCGGGTTCCATGCGTCCGACTTCGATGTGATGGCCAAGACAGTGCTGTTGGCGAAAAAGCACGGTGTCGGGATTGGGGCACACCCGTCGTTGCCAGGTGCGCTGCAACCACCTGCACAAGACCGCTTCCTCACTTATCCTCTCAACGATCGCCCGCTTGTTCGCGCGCAGACCATCAAGGCTTTGGTCGGCGCATCATGCACCTCCCGCCCGAATCATTCTTCCACTGCCTCCTCTACCAGGCGGGCGCGATCGATGCTTTTCTCAAGCTGAACGGCCTCAAGTTCAACCACTTCAAGCCGCACGGCCAGGCGTACGTAATGTCGGCGAAGGACCTCGAGCTCGCACGCCAGAGCGCCAAGATCGCCAAGTTGTATGGCGTCCCCCTGCTGGGCTTGCCCGGCTCGAAGCACCAGGAGGCATGCAAGCTCGAGGGCGCCGAGTTCATTCCTGGTGAGCGCGGTCATACACCTCCTCTCAGCAACCTTACTAATGTCCCATTTGCAGAATTCTACGCCGACTTGCAATACGGTGACGAAGGCCAGCTGCTCGCCCCGCCTTCCGCCGCGCAGCGCCACCCGATCACGCCCGACCAGGTGTACACCCGCGTCCGCAAGATGCTTGAAACGAGCACGTGGACGTCGCTCAACGACGGGAAGGAGCTGCGCTTCCCCGAGGGAACGGACAAGGTCTCGATTTGCGTTCATGGCGACTTTCCAGGCGCGGTGGAGACAGCCAAGGCCGTCAAGCGGGCCATCGAGGACGTCGCCAAGGCGTGAGCGGTGGTCTCGACGGTGTACATAGATACTTATTCGTGCATCGAGGCTGTATTCGACTTGGTCTCCGTCGCAACCTCACACGTTCGTTCCGCCTCTGTCGCTTCGACTTGTGATGCTTTCTCTGCAACATTCAAACGAAACGGAGGAGCTTTCCGCGAGTGGACCCGTGACGAATCCGCCCCCCCGCTCGGCGGCTAAGGCGTCCCCGCTTCTCCTCCTCGCCTTATCGACGCTTGTTGCTGCACACAACGCTGAGGCTGTCGTCTGCCGGATTGCTACCGATCTTTGAGTTTGTTTGCTACCGTACAAGCCAGGCCAGCAACACCAGCGATCGCCTTACCCTTCCACCAACCCTTCCCCACTTTCTCCCCTGCTTCGGTCTCCCCAACACCGACAACGCCTTCCGCCCGCGGTACGACAGGCTAGACACTTCTCTTGACATCCCAGCCTACTCACGCAACACGCCCAACCCCGCACGACGGTCCGGTGATTCCGAACGACGAACCACCTTTTTCCAGCCCTCCCTCCATCCCCTACTTCGCCATGCCCGGCATGAAGCAGCACAAACTCTTGATTGCCAACCGCGGCGAGATCGCTCTGCGATGCTTGCGATCGGCAGCTGCGCTCAAGATCCCGACAGTCGCCATCTATATGGAGGCGGATGCGTCCGCTCCTCACGTGTTCAAGGCCGACGAAGCAGCTCTCGTTCCCGCCTACATCGACCAGGACGCCGTACTCAACGTATGTCGCGAGAAGGGTGTCACGATGATCCACCCCGGTTACGGCTTCCTCAGCGAGAACGAGGCTTTCGCTGCCAAGGTCGAGCAAGCCGGCGTCATTTGGCTCGGTCCGACGCCGTCGCAGATCAAAGCGATGGGTCTGAAGCACGAGGCGCGCGCTCGTGCCATCAAGGCGAATGTCCCTGTTCTTCCGGGCTCGGAGCTCGTCGAGACGCTCGAGCTGGCGCTTGAACAGGCGGACAAGGTTGGCTACCCGATTCTCCTCAAGGCGACTGCCGGCGGAGGTGGAATGGGCATGAGCATCTGCGGGAGCGAGGCTGAGCTGAAGAAGGCGTTCCAAGGCACGACTGACCTCAGCAAGGTGAGCCTCCGCTTCTTCTGACGCCGCTGCTATAAGACTCACGCTCTCTCCGCGCCCAGAACCTCTTCTCCAATGCCGGCGTCTTTGTCGAGAAATACATCCCTAAGGCGCGCCACATCGAAGTCCAGGTCTTTGGCGACGGCAAGGGCAAGGTCATCCATTGCGGCGAGCGCGAGTGCTCGGCTCAACGTCGCCATCAGAAGGTGCTCGAGGAGGCGCGCTCGCCGTTCATCATGCGCCACCCTGACCTCGGCGATGCGATGTGCGCTGCGGCAGTCAGGCTGTGCGAGTTGATCGCGTACCGAAGCGCCGGGACAGTGGAGTTCCTTGTCGACGACTCGAACGCGTCTTACTACTTCCTCGAGCTCAACTCGCGCATCCAGGTCGAGCACGCCGTCACCGAGATGGTGCGACCCGGCCTCGACCTCGTCGGCATGATGATCAGGCTCGGCCTCTCGCAAGACGGCTCGTCTGCGTTCTCGCTCCCACCACAGGAAGAGGTCGCGCAGGCTCACGGACACGCCATCGAGGCGCGCATTTACGCCGAGATCCCACACCTCAACTTTAAGCCGAGTCCGGGCCTATTGCAGGAGGTCAAGTGGCCCGCGCCGCAGGACTACATCCGCATCGACACTTGGGTCGACTCGGGTTCGATTATCTCACCCTTCTTCGATCCGATGATCGCCAAGCTCATCACGTACGGCTCAACCCGCGAAGAAGCCCGCACCCGCCTCGACAAAGCCCTCGCCGACACTTCCCTCCTCGGCACGACCACAAACCTCGCCTACCTTCGCGAGATTGTCAACTGCGACGAATTCAGGCGCGGCGACGTGACGACCAAGTTCCTCGACTCGTACGAGTACCTTCCGTCGTGCATCGAGGTCGTCGACGGCGGTCTCTCGACGACTGTCCAGGATGGACGCCCTCGTCTTCTTCCCGGTGGCGACGGCATCCCCCGGTCGGGATTCAGCGATGAGCTCGCGGCCAAGGCGGCGAACCTGCTCGTCGGGAATGCGGAAGAGACGGAGGTCTTCGAAGCGACCGTCTCCGGTCCATCTCTGAAGTTTTCAACGGCGGCAGTTGTCGCAGTCTGCGGCGCGACGGCCGACATTTTCCTCGACGACACGCCCAAGCCGATGTGGACCCGCTTCGTCGTCCCTGCCGGCTCGACCGTCGAAGTTGGCGGCTGCGAAGGTACCGGCAACAGGGTCTACATCGCCGTCCGAGGCGGCTTCCCTGAGGTCCCGCTCTTCCTCGGCTCCAAGTCGACCTTCAGCGCTGCCAAGCTCGGCGGCATCCAGGGTCGCGAGGTCGTCGCTGGCGACATCATCACGCTTTCGCCTTCGGCTGCACCGACTGCGGCGGACGAGAAAGACTGTACTCTCCCTTCGACTGCCGTTCCCTCGTACCCGAGCGAATGGATGCTCGCAGCTGTCCCGGGTCCGCAAGCGGATGACGACTACCTCACCGAGGATGATCGCCAGACCCTCTACTCCTCGACTTTCACCGTCTCGCCCGCCTCGAACCGCCTTGGCTTGCGCTTCGACGGACTCAAGCCGCTCAAGTGTGCGTGCTGGCCGCTTTTTCACTCTCCCTCTCTGTTCGCTGACGAGCAGGTCTGCGCAGACTCGCCGAGAAGGCAGGACGGCGGACGAGCTGGCTCGCACCCCAGCAACTGCCTCGAACACGGCTGTCCGTGCCCAGGCTTTTCATACACTTGATCGACCTCGCTGACGCTCGCACACTCGTAGACACCGTCGGCGCGCTCAACATGAACGGCGACACACCTGTCCTGCTCGGTATGGACGGTCCCGACTGCGGCGGCCTGCTTTGCATCCTGGGCGTCGTGGGCTCCGACTGGTGGAAGCTCGGTCAGATGTCGGCGGGCGACACCTTCCGATTTGTCCTTCCCTCGACGACGACCATCCCTTCCCACGTCGCGAAGCAGAAGCAGTGGTTAGAGGCGATCAAGGCATCTGTTGCGAGCGGCTCGCCCAAAGGCTTGCCATCGTTCCCCCTCGACGTCGAAACGAAACCTCAGCCTGTCACGGACGGTGTCGTCAAGGTCATCGAGGGAGACGTTGCGCTCGATGCGCCCAAGCTGACGTTTCGTCTCGCCGGCGACGGCGGGATGTTGATCGAAGTCGGCGAGCAAGACCTGTTCTTCCGCACTCGCCTTATCGTCGAGCTGTGGGAGCGACGGCTGAAAGCGAAGAAGCACAGGGGTGCGCCCCTCTCCTTAGCTCCTCGCCTCCTTCTGCCCTCTCCGTCCATCCTTCCCCCTCCTTCCTACCTTTCTCACGACACTCCATACAGGCCTTTACACGTACATCCCCGGCGTCGCTTCAATGCTCGTCAAGTTCCACCCCGACTTGATCTCGCGAGAAGAACTCCTCGACCTGCTCGTCGCGACGTCCAACGGTCTCGCTCGCGAAAGTCTCGACCATACTGTTCCGTCGCGGCGTATCCACCTTCCAGTCTGCTTCGACGACGCTGGCACGAAGGATGTCATCAAAAAGTGTGTGCCGCATGTCTAGCCCAAAGGTGGTCGCTGACAAGCCTTGTCGACAGGTACATGACTTCAACGGGTCGCAAAAAGGCGGTTTACCTGCCTTCCAACATCGACTACCTCGCCAAAGCTAACGCTTTCGATGGCGTCGACGATATCGCGAAAACGTTCGCCTCCGCGGACTGGTACGTTTGCTCGCGAAGCTTCTTTGCGGGCCTGCCCATGATCGCCCCGCTCGACCAAAGATGCGTTCTGGCGTCACAAAAGTACAAGTACGTTGCCCGACCCAAACTGCAACGGTAGGCGCTGACTTTAGGCTTTGCGCAGTCCGACCCGCACCTTCAGTAAGCGCCCGGTCTGTCTTCGCTCCTCTCGCTTTACCTGATATTGGTCGCCTGTAGCACAGAGAGGAGCGCTGGGGTATGCCGGAGTGATGTCCGCGATCTACCCGTGCGTTCAGCGACTCGTTAACATTGCGGACTCGTCCTGCGGCCACAAGACCGCACGCCGCATTTCGCTGACTTCTTGCTCTCCTTCCTCCGTCTTGACCCGCAGAGTCGAGAGCCCTGGAGGGTACCAGTTACTCGGCCGTACCTTGACGCCGTTATCGGTGGCTGGCCGCTACGGCGGATCAGGACACGAAAAGCATTTCCTTCTGCGCAACTTCGACGTCGTTGCGTGGCTGCCTATGTCGGAGGAAGAGTTCAACAAGGTGCGCATCCGATCGCTCGCTGAAGGGAGCAGATACTGTCGTCGAAAGGCCGTACTCGACAGGCTGACTCTCGCCCCGCAGGTCGAGAAGGACTTTGACGCTGGCGCCTTCAAACCCGTCATCGAGGACTACAATATCTCGGCCAAGGAGATGATCGCTTTTGAGGAATCGACGCGGTCGGCGGTTCAGGCGCTGGCGAAGAAGCGGAAGGAGGGCTTCGAGGCTCTCGCCAAGCAGTGCGTTCACTTCGCTTACTCTCATGACTTTACCGACTCGTTCTGACGCCTCCACTGCAGAGAGGCGATCTACGTTGCGGAATACCAGGCGGAGATGCAGAAGGCGAAGGAGGCGGAAGCAGCGGCCGCGTCGAGCGCAGGCGGAAAGACCGGCAGCAGTGGGTCCTGCCATCCCCATCTCGTCCCCTTAGCCCAGACTGACTGAGATGATGTCTCGCAGTGAGCGGCACACCCCTCAAGTCTCCCGTCCAGGCGACCGTTCGCTCGATCGGCGTCAAGGTCGGCGACGAGCTCACGGCCGACACCTCCGCTATCGTTCTCGAAGCCATGAAGACGCAGATCTCGGTCAAGCTGTCGCGCACGTTGCTCGGCAAAAAGGTCACGGGCATTGCGGTCGAGATGGGCGACGTTGTGAAACCTGGGCAAGCCCTCCTCTACGCCGAGTGACCTCGCGACATGTTCTCAGTATTTATCTCGTCCTGTGTGTATAGTCGTCCGCCTCAAAGCACGACTCTCGTAGTCTCGGAACTTCCCTCCATCGTTTGTATCGCTCGGAGGGACCGGAAATATGATGGTATAACAGGGAAATGAAGAAGTCGTACCGCACGCCACCCTTCGCCTGGAGTCTGTGCAGTCCCGCTCACCCACCCCTCGCCTTCTGCAACCTCCGCTGCTCAACCTGCTGCTGGACCATCTGCGCCGCCGTAGTCCCTTCTCGTCCGCTAACCGGTCGCGGCTGAACAGGCGCGTCCGAGAGCTGGTAGTACCGTCGCTGTCCGGAAGGAGGCTGCTGCTGCTGAGGCGGAGGAGGCATCGGAGCAGACGGTGGCGGGCGGTAGTACTGCTGCTGTCCGCCGTTCGAGTGCGGGAAAGGCTGCTGTTGAGGAGGCTGCTCGGCGTAGGATTGCTGAGGGTGCGGTATGGGCTGTTGGAACTGCTCGTGCGGAGGCGGCATGGCATGGGGAGGAGGCTGAGGTTGCAGCATCGCCGCCCCGCGAGAAGAGCCGCGAGGAGGAGGTGCTTGCTGTTGCGATTGCCGAGGCGGCGTCGCCCGCTGCTGCTGCTGCTGGTAGTGCTGCAGAACCTCAGGAGGAGGCGGGTAGCCGTTCTGTGAGGGATCAGGCGCAGACGGGATCGACTGGCCGCGACTCGAAGGACGCGAGCGGGGAGGAGGCTGCTGTTGCTGAGTCGGCGGCGTCTGTCTCGAACCTGCTGGCGACGGTCCGTTCCGCGGCGGGGTAGGGTAGCCCACTTGTGCTTGAGGGAGTTGAGGACTTGGTGCAAAAGGACCATGAAGCTGGCCGAGCGAGTTGGAGGAGGCGGAGCGGGGCAGGTCGGTGGAAAGGTGAAGCGGAGGGAGGACGCGGGTCCTGTGCGGACTTGGTATTCGGAGACCGCCTGAAGCCGAGGGCTGTGTCATATTAGGCGCTGCCAGCATCGAAGGCGGAGAACCGTTCCCGCGCGACTTGGCCCCGGCGGCAAGACCCGACGCCGGCGGGAACCCAGCCTTCTCCGCCGCCTCGACAATCTCGTCATCTAAGACGCACATCGCCGCGCAGATAACAATCCACTCGACGCCGTCCTCGTTCCCCTCACCAATCGACTTCCACACCGCCTTCTCCTCGTCGTTCTTTCCGGTAATGGAGACGCGCGTTCCTCCGCCTTGTTCGGGCGCGTTCTTGCTGATGCGACCGAACTCGACGCGCTTGGGAGGGATGAGGTGGCCGGCGTAGGCGAAATAAAACAGGGACCAGAAAGGAGCGCTCGGGTTTGGCTTCGAGATCTGGAAGAGCGGCTGCTCCTCTTCGGGGCTCTCCGGGTTCGGGAGCGTGAGCTTGTAGATCGGATTCTGTAGATAGTGCGAGTCAGGCGATCTGTTTCGACCGGAGCGAGAGCTGGGCACGCACCTGAATGCCCGTCTGCTGAATTCGCCAGCTCAGCCCGCGACTCGCCTCACAGCGGACCTGCACACCGCTTCCGCCGCTCGACCGCGCGCTCCGAAGGCTGCCAGACTGGTCAGGCGGGAAGAGCTTGGCAACGCAAAGGTCGCCGCCTTCGGACGGTGTTAGGAGGTAGTTCTCGGTGTTGGAGTTCTGCGCATGCGGGGACGTCAGCTGGACAGCCACAGAGCTCGTTGGGAGGCGCGCACGGTATGTAGGTACGTGTCTGCGCGAGAAGAAGGTCAGATTCCGGCGAGAAACAGGTCGGATCGTCTCGACTCACACAGTGTCTGCATGGGCCGGCCATGGGGCGTCACAATCAGCGTCGGCAAGTGTCCTGGCACGAGCGGGTGGTTCGGCGACGTGAAGATGGTGTATACAGCTGCGAATGAACCAGACGCGCGGACGGGGTGCTCAGCTTCTTCGGCGCTAAAGTTGCGCCAATCGGGACAGTCGCGTACCAGACATCCTTGGACAGTCCCACCGGGTTACTTTCGGCTCAAGCTGCACCCTCCAGAGGCGTGTGCTCCTTTGTTGATTGAGGGAGGGGGCGAAATCCGGGATCGAGTGTGGAAAGCCCGGTCGAGCGTGGGACGCGAAAGTGGGTGTGCAGGGCGGTCCTGAGACGGTGAAAATCCACTCGCGCCAATCAAGAAGCGCTGCAAGCTGTTGCAGCGGTGTGGTCGAGGAGAGGCCTTGAAACTGATGAAGATGGCAGGTTGTCCTTCGCCCACGCCTCTTCACTCGCTCGAAGCTGGGCTAGCTGAGCTTGCTGCTGCTTTACTGCGTCTCTACTGAGCTATCAGTTTCTCAGCGGCTGCGATCCGTCCAAGAGGACTTGTCGGGGTCGACCTCTCCGCCGAGGAGGAGAAGCGGACGGTCACGGCATCAAGCAAGTGCGTTCAGCTCGTCTCTATGATCATTGTGTCCATATCATGCATCAGACGGACGCGCAGGATCAGGAAGCGCAGTGAGCGACTTGCTTGCTCTGGTGGGGCTTCGGGCGAGGAAGACAGGGTCTCTGACGGTCTTACGCATCACTGCAGGGCGCTTCTGCGCTCATAGCAACCCCGCTACGAACCGTCATGTACAGCCCAGCCTCTACAGGTGCCCCGACCACCCCTCCTCAACAGAACTCGATACGAGATGGCGCTCCCACTTTCGACGATGAGCCGTCGCTGCCGGCGTTCGAACCAGACCACGAGGACACCTTTCACCAGCTGATGAGCATCATGATCGACGAGCCCATCGGGTCAATGAGCATCAGTGCGTCTCCAGCAGTCTGTTTCGCTTTTCCCCCTCTTCCCTTTTACTGACTATCTGCCGCTTCCTCTGCAGGTCCCGCAAATCGCGATGTCGCCCTCGGCGCCCGGAAAGGCCTCTTCGTCGTTGATCTGCAAAATCCCTACGACCCGCCGCGCTTCTTGCCGCACAACTCGTCGTGGGAGGTTGCGGACGTACAGGTGAGTTCCACTGCATTTCGTTCAACCGCAAGCCTCCATGCTCAAGCTCGATTTCCGCAGTGGAACCCGTTCCCGCACCGAAGTGAATGGGTCGTCTCGACCGTACGCTTCCAGCTATATCTCTATCCCTCTGCGCTTGCCGCTTAAGCTGATTCACCATCTCGAAGTCCAACCAACAAGCCGTCGTCTACAACCTCTCCCTCTCGCCCTCCCTCTCCAGCTCGCCCGTCGAGCATACCCTCTACGGTCACACCCGCGCCGTAACAGACATCAACTGGTCGCCCGGCTCGCCCGAAGTGCTTGCGACGTGCGCGATGGACGGTTGGGTGATGGCATGGGACTTGAGGGCGGGGTATTGGGGTAGAGGAGGAAGAAGAAGAGGGAGGAAGCCGATCTGGAGGGTCTGCGGATGGGGAGGTGAGTGCGGGCTTCTTGGCCGCGTTTCCTGCTTTTCTCGATACTGAGCTTTGTGGGAGGCTGCCTTTCAAAATTTGGGTCCGCCGCTCACGAGGAATCGTGCTCGCAGCTCCCGCGACACAGGTCAAGTTCAACCGGCGCGAACCGCACGTTATCGCCAGCTCGCACGCGAACGTCGTCAACATTTGGGACGACCGAGTACGTCCCGTCAGCTGCTTCAGCGGTCGCTTGCTAACCTTCTTCTGTCCAGATGGGCGCAGAACCGGTCACGACCATCAAGGGGCACACCGCCAAGATTTGTGAGCAGAGCGGCTTGTCTAGCCGGCTTTGTCCTCACTAATGGCGAATATCGTCTCGCAGACGGAATCGACTGGTGCCGCAAGGATTCCAAGCAGATCATCACCTGCTCGCTCGACAAGTCGTTCAAGGTGCGCATGCCTTCCTATACCTCCCCAGTACGTCCGGCTGACCAGCTCCCGTTGACAGTCCTGGCGAATCAGCGACACAGACACGCTAGTTCGAACCGTCGAAACGACTTCTCCGATCTGGCGCGCTCGCTGGCTTCCCTTCGGCGACGGCATGCTCACCCTCCCTCAACGTTCTGACCACGCCTTGTCCGTCTGGAGCGTCAAGAACATCGACGAGGCGAACGAGAAGGGCGAGAAGCCGAAACCGGTTGTGAGGTTCGAGGGTGCGCGGGAGGGCGTCAAGGAGTTTGTGTGGAGGACGCGGGGAGGAGAGGATCTCGACTCTGGTACGTCCGACACTCTCGCCCGCTCAAGATCGACCTGACATATGAATCGCAGACGACCGCCAGTTCCAGCTCGTTACATGGGCGAAAGACAGGCGGTTGCGGTTGTGGCCGATCTCGGATGAGATTGCGAAGGATGTTGGGCACGTCAAGGGTTCCCCCATCGAAGTCCCGGTCACTCGTCGCGGCGGACCCGACATCTCCTACCGTTCTTTCGCCGAAGCGCCTGCTCCTCCTCTCCCGCTCACCTTCTCGCCACCCACCTCAAACAGCGCGACCAAGGTGCTTCCTTCGGGAGCATCGCTCCTTTCCACTTCTATCTCGCAATCTCCCGCTTCGACACCTTCGCTCCTCACCTCCTCGCTCCTCAAGTCGAACCTTACTTCAGCCTCCTCCGCCAACAAAGAGAATCTCTTCTCGTCGCCTCTTCCGTACCCACTTCCTGACGCAGGCCAGTCCGCCTCAGCTGCTACTATGACTACAACGAAGGTACGCAGTAGGCGGCAGAAGGAGCACGATCGTCTTGCCTGGATGGAGGGAGTCAAGATCATCCGCCCACCTCAGGTTGTCGAAGCTGGCGAGCCGGAAGCTGAAGTCGGCGAGGCGGACTTTGTCGCGGGGGACGAGGAACAGCATACGGTTGAAGCTGTTGTGGCGAAGGCGAACTCGGTCGCGAGGGGGACGGATGCTGGAACGGCGACTGCACGGGAAGGCGAGGAGACGGAGCGTGCGGAAAGTGTTATGTCGAGGGAGTCGATGCAGACGGGCACAGCGATTGGGAAGGACATCTTGTACGCTAACTTGGGCGAGGAGATCACAAGTGTTGTCAGGCGCTTCCCGCGCGTCAACTTCGAGAAGGTGCGATGTCTGTTCCTCGGTCGCTACAATATGTGCTCATGCCATCTCGCCCAGGTCCACGTCGCCGGCCGGACTTGCACCGTTTCGCTCTACAGCCCGCTCTTCATCCGCGCAACCTTCTCCTTCCCCAAGGGCTATCCCGCCTCTTCACCTCCCGCCATCGAACTCGAGCGCAGCATCGACGTCTCGCTCAAGCAGCGCGCAAACATACTCCAAGGCGTTCGACGACTCATGTCGCTGCGAGCCGAGCGCGGCTTGCCCTCATTCGAGCAGGCGCTGCGGTACTTGCTTGGCGACCGGTCCGTCGAGCGAGCGGAGGAAGAGGAAGACGATGAGGCGGAAGAAGGACTCGAGGGCTCAACGATGAACAACTTGACCGCCGACGTTCTCCGCAACAACATCAACGTCCCGCCTCCGCGACGAGGCGGAGCGAGTTTCAGTCCCTCCGGTGCGTGCGATTCCCCTTGCTTCTCGCTCTTTTGCTCACAACGCATCCTCGTAGGCCAGCTTACCGTCTTCTTTCCGACGAACGTCTTTGTCGCGCCCGGAAGCGAGATGGACGCCACGACCTCGCCGCCAAACGAGCCCGAGCTGCCGAAGCGCAAGTTCCCACTGCGTCTGTCCGAAGTGTTCGGCTACTTGCCGTCCGAGTCGACCGACTACGAGGGCGATTACCAGGAGACTGATGAAGCGTTGCAGGTTACGCGAACGCACAACCTGCGCTCCGTGAGTCGCGAGTCCGTCTGCCGTTTCCATTCGCGCTCACGGCTTCGCGCCCGCAGTATCCGACCATGCGCGACAAGCCTCGGCCGGGTGTCGCTCTGGGCGAGCTGTCGCCCGCGTTCAGCACGATCGTCAAGATCAAGGACGTCTCGCACCTCACGGTCATCTCTCCAAGTCGCTCGTTCTCCTCGCTCGGCAAGCCCGCTATCGACGTCGCTCGCGAGAACGCTCTTGGTGCCATTGCCGCGAGGGACTACCTGCTCGCCAAGATCTGGACGACGGTTGTCGCGTTCTTCGAGAGTGGCTTACCAGGAGACGCCGGCGCCGGTTCGCCTAGACTCGACTCGCTGCTTGCGGAACGGATGTTGCAGGAGCTGTGCGTCCGTTCTTCGCTCGCTCCTTCACGTCGCACTTCTGACCGTCGTCGTCGTCCGCAGGCTCAAGTACCTAGCGCACCTTCGCGACATTCAGACGCTCGGAATCATTGCCTGTTTGCTCGAGATTCATACGCGAGGTGCGCTCGCATCCCTTGTGTATTCGCGGCCTGCTCACCGCTGATCAGCCACCTTCCGCCAGACGTCGAGATGGCCAGCCGCCTTCGTTCGGCAGGACGACCGCCTGAGATTGACTACTTCAGCCAGCGTCACCGCCCGATTGACCCGATCGTCGACATTGATTTCGAGGACGGCTCAGGCGAGCAGACGCCGCTGCCGACTACCGCGAGTCTGCCTCGACTTCGAGGAAGCGACGGCTCGTCCTACTCGCCGAGGCCATCGTGGGCAAACTTGTCCGGCTTCTTCAACTCGTCGATGCTCTCGCTGCGCAGTGCGTCGCCAAACTCGCCTTCGAGCCCGGATCGACCAGGGAGCGGTGGTACTCGTCCGCCGTCTCGAGGCGGCAAGTCCAGTCCGTCGTCCCTCTCTCCCGGCACGATGTCGGCCAGAAGCCCTCTTCGAGCTCAGCAAGCGCACCACACGTCGGTGCATCACGCTTCGGGCGGGTCGACGCCGCTGGCGCGAGACGTCGATGAGACGGCTGGCGAGTCGCGACATCAGCGGACGAAGACGTCGCCCAACGTCACCTTTGGCGCGACTAGCGTCGCTCTCATTCCCTCGAAGGCTGCCGCCCAGGCGAGCCTGACTGGCGACGACGAGAAGCCGACGCAGCGGAAGCGGGTCGCGGTCACGTTCAACCAGGCCATGCATCTCCAGTGCGTTTCGCTCGCTTCGTCTCCTTCGAGCTGCCCTGACACGGCTCCGTCCACAGCAAATCCCTGCCCTGGTGGCTCTCGCCCCGAGCGCAACTTGAACTCGAGCTCATCCGCCTCAGCTACGCCGAGCTGCTCAATGGCTGGGGTCGCGACACCGAGCGGGCACAGGTACTCAAGCTGTGTCGCGCCGCCGTCGAGCACTCGAGCGCTCGACTCGCCGTTGCGCGGGACCGGATCCAGGTGATGAACGGGCTCGGCAAGACCACTACGATTGGTAGGCTGGCTCAGCTGCGCTTTCCAAGTAACGATGCTGACTGTTCGCCGCCAACGCAGAGCAACAACAGAGCTGCACCCGCTGCGGCACGAGTGTCAAGTCTGCCGAGCCGACCTGCCCGCAATGCCGTCTCCGCCAGCGCGCCGTCACCTGCATCCTCTGCCACCTCCCCGTCAACGGTGCGCGGTTTCCCCCGTCCGCCTCGCGATGCACTCGCTGACGCTCTTGCCGCGTAGGTCTCGTCCAGAGCTGCTCGACCTGCTGCCACGTTGGCCACCTCGCGTGCCTCTCGTCCTGGTTCAATTCGTCGTCGACCTGCCCGTCGGGCTGCGGCTGCTCGTGCGTCCACGTCTCTCTCCCTCGACCTCCCCCGTCTTGCCTTGACGCTGCAGTCGTGTCTCGCGCAGCTGCGTTACAGAAGGCGGTTCCTCGGGCCTCTTCTCCCTCCCTCCCTCCTCCTCCTCCTCCTCATCCACCTCGGCCGCGGCCTCGGCCACCCCAACAAACACCCAGTCCCTCCCGCTCTCGCGGCGTGACAAAAGCCGCTTCACAGAGTCGGTCGATCCGCCCGTCAAGCTTCCTTCTTTGTCCGTGGAAGAAGAGAGAGGGAAGAGGGAGGGCGTAAAGGTGATGAGTAGGCCGAGCAAGGTGGTGGTACCGAGTTGGGCTACGACGACGACGACGACGACGACGAATCCGTTGTAGAGCCCGTTTCTTCTCGAGAGATGGTTTTGTTGTCGTCAATTCAACTCCCGCCTCGGGGAGCGAGAGTGTGCACGAGCCGCTCGTTGCAGCTCCTAGGCCAAACAGAACAGACACACACACACACAGAGAGAGAGACAGACAGAGGGAAACGAGTGAAAACGAGGAAACACTGCGGCGAGAAACGAGAGGGACGAGGAAACGCCCGAGAGCGAGGGGAATAACCGGGGGAGGGTTCGGATAGGTGATGCGAGGAGGGGCTATTGGATGGGGGAGAGAGAGAGAGAGAGTCTGGACAGGTGCGGAGGAGGGGGATGCGAGGTTCGGATAGATGGCGGTATAGACGAGAACATTGCGAGGTTGCGAGAGCCGACCGACACCGACGGAGAGGGGGGGGGGGGGGGGGCGAATCGAGGAGGATAAGGAGAGAGAGAGAGAGAGAGAGAAAAGAAAGGACGACGACGCGGCGACGCCACGCCTCAAAAGCCCGACAGACTATCGTGGCTCTGAAAAAGCTCCTGACGGGTATATTTTCCCAACCCGATCAACCCGAAGCGTTTCTTCCGCTCGGCGCAGCGCTGGGCCTTGTCGCGTTCGCGTTCTTCGTCGTTGGCGAGTTCGGCGGGCGGGGACGAGGTCGGCGTAGAGGGGGACGAGGCGCGGTGAGGATGCGGTTCGTCGGTGGAAGTGGCGGATGAGGCCGACGATGACGAGTGTGCAGAAGCGTCGCTCCCCCTCCGACGGTCCGACGACGTCGAGACGGCGAGCAACTCCATCGCGCCGACCTCGGCTTCGACCTCGGCGTCCGGTTCCTCGCGCTCCATCTCGACCTCCTCTGCGCCCTCCGCCTCGGCCGAATCGTCCACCTCCATCAGCTCGCCGTCGTCCCCGATCCCCTCGCCCAGCAATCGGGCTTCGTCCTCATCGTCCTCGTCCTCCTCCTCCGCTTCAGGTATGACCACCCCGGCGGTTCCACACGCCGGTGTGGAAGCGGGAAAGAGCGGGTGGTCGCGTTCCTCGCCTTCAAAGTACGAGCCTGCGAAGAGCCCTCTGACGCCTTCGACGGGCATCATCGAGACGCCAGTACTTGCTCCAGAAGCCCCCGACGACGACGACGACGACGACGAGGAGGGAAGGAGACGCTTCCTCTTCCCCTCACCCTCGACCCCACCGGCCTTCTTGGCATGACACATGATCCAACCGCCTCCCTCGCCGTCCTCCCCTTCTCCGCCGCCGCGCGGACACCTGTAAATCTCCAAACTCTCCTTCTCGCCGGTCGGGACGATCGGGCTGCGGTCGTAGTCCTCTGTCGAGTGGGTGGGGAAGACCGAGGCGTTCGTGCAGCGAGCGAAACGGACGGATTTGTGCGAGGTTGAAGTCGAGCGTGAGAGGGTGGTGGAGGTGCTTGTCGAGGAGCGGCGGGAGATTGGGCGCGAGACGGGAGGGGATGACGTGGCGGGTGAAGAGGTGGAAGGGGTGACGAGGCTTCCGCTGCTCGCCGCGCGTCCACAAGAGCTCATCAGCAACGCACTTCTCGCGACAAGGAGGGAGCGAGCGAGTGCGAACGCACCTCTCGTCGAACTGCGACGTGCACAAGATCGACCTCAACGGACAAACCGGGCTCGGTGCGGCCGTCTTCGGGAGGACCGCCGTCGACGCGCTGTTCGTGGCCGAGGCGGCAAAGAAGTACGAGAGGGGGTCGACTTTCGGACCGGGTTTGGCGACGGTCGGAGTGGTAGGCGAGTCGGCGGGCGAGTCGTGCGGCGAGAAAGAGGGGGAGGGGGAGGAAGGCGAAGGCGACTTGTTTCGCTGGCGTTTGTGAGGGGATGCCGAGTCGGTTGAAGGGACGGGAGACGGTGCGAGGTGAACGAGTGTCGGGGATGCAGCGATGGACGTGGGGCCCGACGAGGGAGAGGAAGGCGAGGAGCAGAATGCTGCGGTGCGCAACTGGATGTAGGACGCGAACGAGCAACTCGACATGGTGTCGTCGCGTGTGGCTGAGCGGTGCGCGCGTGGCGAGGGGCGAGGAGAAGGTAAGGGACGTCGCTCGGTCTAGCCTCGAGAGGAGGTCGTTGCGGCGGCCAATTCGGGGCTGGGCGAGAGGAGGGAGAGAGGGATGATGTGCGAGGTCGGGTGTCGATGGTACTGTCGACTGAATTGGGAGAGGAGGGTAGGGTGTCCTGGGAGAAGGGACGGGGGTGCGCGGAGGGGGGGGGGGGGTCCTATTGACTGAGGGTCATGTCGGGCGAGGGAGGAGCGCAGGTGGGAGTGGGAATCAAAAGCGGGCGCCGGCGAGGGGGGATGGGATGGGCGAGTGTCGCTGATGTTTCACAGGCGTGGGCGTGTCTGTCACACACGCGAGCGCTCGCTGTCAGTCGCACTCGTTCACGGCGAGCCCAAAGAAGTTGCCCGGGAGGACGCCTCGCTCGCCGCCGTCACGGGCGAGAGCGTGCGCGCTTTTGCGCTCGACTCGACTCACCAACCACAGTGTCTCGTGATGTGGTCGAGACACCTCGTCGTGTCCGAGCGAGTCGAGCTCGAGCGGGTGAGCGGTGATTGGTCCGAGTGTGGCTAGAGGCGAAAGGCGAACGCGCAGGGCGACGCTGCCGGGAGAAAGGGCGGAGGCGGGGTCGCGTGTGACGGTGAGTGCTGCCCTGTGGTCGCTCCTCTTGCTTCGTTTCTCTTCGGGGTGTGGTGGTGAGTGGTCGGTGAGCGGGCGAGAGAGAGAGGGCAACTAAGTACCCTCAAAACAAACAGGGTTCACTCACTCTCACAGAGGGGCCCGTGTTGCAGGTCTATCTAGCCAACCTACTGTGCACTGGACGACGCACCGATCCACGCTCAGGAGCGAGCGAGCGAGCGAGCTGTCCCTCCTCTCCTCGTCCTATCAGGCTCCTCCCCTCATTCGACTCGGACTTTGTGTCGCTCACAAGCAACGCCAGCGAATGACGCTCGAGTGAATTCCAATCCAGCCGCAGCTGGCGAGCGCGCATGGGGTCGACGGCGGGACGGATAGGACTTGCCTCGAGCGGGACTTGTTTCAGTCCTGGGGTGCTCGGCTTTGCCGTGACGCGAGCGAGAGGCGTACTGTTAGTGCGGGGCAAAGAAGAGAGGACGACGAGGAAGCAAAGGAAATCTACGATGCGCCAGCTTTCGTGCAGGAAGAGACGGACTAGAGGAGAGGACAAGACAGGGAAAGGACGAGGGTATTCGAGCCTACAAAGGACAGGTGGCACGCCGAAGAGACGACGAAGCGAGGCGGGATGGGAGGATGGGACGGCGCCGAGGCGGATCAGAACAAGGCGTTCATGAGCTGCATCGAGAGTTCGACACCGAGCTGTGTCACCACCAGACGATTGAAGGGTCAGTACGCCCGAGTCTTGCCGGTCGACGCAAGTCGACGAAGACAAGGAAAGGAGGGAGGGGGCTTACGAAAGTCGCTGCGTTGGCCGGGAAAGCCTGTACGTCGTACAAAGCAGCCAACCCAACAGTCAGCCACACACACACACTCCCTCTCTCTCTCGCGCGCGTGCGCACGCGCGCACGCGCGCACGCGAGACGAGTCAGGAAGCCGGCAGAGGAGTCGGGAACGCACCCTCGCCATCGCCGGCCCGAAACCCTTGAACAACGCCCCGACCCCGTCCTTGGCGACCGTCTGCCGCGCACAGTCGACGAAGCCTTTGTAGGTCCCCTCGGGGGCGCCTTGGAGGCGGGACTTGACGACCTGCGTTTGCGAGTGAGCGCAGCGAGCGAGCGGGAGACGGAGGCGAGGGGGGAGATGGTGCGAGAGTGGTGATGGACGGGAGCGGTGAGCGAGAGGTCAGGCGATGGAATGGAGGTCGAATTTGTGAACGAGGGGCATGCCAACGCACATCTGGAGGGATCGCCAGCGTCCACATGGCAACACCCGCACTCCCACCCGCGACCATCACCGCACTCAGACTCAACTGACTCGGGTCCTGTCCCGCAGGCGTGAGGCGTTTCTTGACCATCTCATACACGACGAAATACGCTGCCGAACCGGGCCCGTCGCGCGCGACCGTCGCGAGTGTGCCGCGGTAGATCGAGCGCAGGCCGCCTTCGCGGTAGAGCTTGGAGACTGCGTCGAGTGGGCCCGAGTAAAGTTGCTTGCCGCCTTGTCCTTGCATCTGGGCCGGCAACAACTCTGCCCATCAGCTTCTCGAAAACGGGTTTCCAAACTCGAACTCAGACGACGAAGGAAAGTTGAGCGCGCGCACGCACGCACGCACGCACCTGCAGCAAAACCTTGACCCTCTCGACCGGCGCCGCCACAAGCGTGGTCGGGATAGCCGAGAAGAATCCCGCTGCAGCGAGTTCGCCGTACGACAGGACGGACGTGGTACGGTTGGGCGTGAGGGCGTAGACGAGTTTCTTGCCCATTGCGTAACCCTGTGAGGCGTAGGAGTGCGGGTCTCAGTGCGTGTGTGAGGGAGGTAAGAGCGCGGTTTGTCCGAGTCGATGAGGAGAGGAGGAAGGTAGGAGGCTCGGGAGCAGGGCGCAGTTGTCGGGAACCGTTGAACGCACCCAGAAGGAGACGGCAAACATGGGCGTGACTGTGAGGCGCGAAGCAAGGTGAGCGAGTGAACTACGCGCATCGTTCTGCCGCGAAACGAAGGCAAGCGCGACTCACCTCCCGCGAGAGGGGGACCCATTCCGCGGTAGAATCTACTCGCGCGGCGGATTCCACAAGGTCAGCACACCTTCATGCACACATACTTATCGTGCGAGTGAGCGAGAAATACGCACCCTCGGACTCCATCCCGCGCGAAAGTCTGCTTGACGACGTCGAGTGCGCCGGTGTACTGCCCGGGCGCGGCCGTCTGCAGTCGCACCTTGGTCAGGTCGAATGGCTGACCTGCGGGTCCCTCTCGAGCATGTCAGCGCGTTCCCAACCATAACTCGAGGCCGTCGAACCGATCCCGCATGACGCGAACTGGCTTCCTTCCGCTAGGTGAGCGCACGCACCAACGAGGACCGCTGCGACTCCTCCTGCGCCGCCCGAAATGAAGCTCTTGAGTGCGGACGCGCTCTGCTCTGCGACCTTTTCCTCGCCGCTCTTGAGCGTGTCGGGTTTGTTGGACTGCGCGAGTCGGGCGAATGGGCGCGCGCGGGTCAGCTCCGGTATCAGGATCGGTGGAAGTGCACGCACCATATTTGTTCAGTCGTGTGCTCTAGCAGAGTCTGAGCGCAGCAAGGCGAGTGAGCGAGCGAGGACGCTGAGGAAGGGAGGCCGGGTAAAGTGGGGGGTCGAGGTTACCGGGTCGGTCGAGGCCCGCCGTGTCCTGTTCCTGCCGAGTCGAGCAAGACGAGCGGGCAGAGCCGGAGCAGCGTGCGAAGAGCGAGGCGAACGTGAGCGAGCGAGAGATGGGAGAGAGAAGCTCGTCGTTTGCGGAGATTCGCCAGTGTCCAGGAGGGTGGAGACGTCGGGCGTGGACGCAGGAGACAGGCGTATGCGCTAGAGCGACGATGTTAGGTGGGAGGAGACCTCCGGGAGGAGGCTGCGTTCAAGTTGGGCGGCGAAATGCTCAAGGCGGTCGAGGCTGCTGGTGTGTTCGCTGTCCGCGTCGCTTTACATCACGTTGTGCTATCCACGTCCTGCAGGTATCGAGAAACGCGTTGCCGCTGAGGCGGAACAGCAGACGACTTCCTCGGCGTACGACCTTCTCTTTTCCTTGCTCTTCTCCAGCTGCTCACTCGCTGATCCCCACAGCGTCGCCGTCACCTTGCAAGTCGCTAAGTTCATCCTCGACTCTGACCATCACGCAAGTCGCGCTCCTCCTCTTTCGCTTCCTTCCGCTACCAAATCGCCAACTTCTCGCAGCTCAGCCACTTCATTGTCGGCAACCAACCCCCAGGTTGGCGAGTGGACAGTCAAGGACGGCCTCGAGCACAAGCGCTCGATCAAGGACGGCGGCGAGAACGTCCGGACGGGGACGATCAAGCTCGACCCATCGCTCGCCGACAACGTCGAGTATATACGAGGTGCGTCGCACTTTCCGCTGCTCGCTTCTCTGTTGTGCCGACAGACTAACTTGCTTTGCAGATCACCCTCCTCAATCCCGACACCGGCGAGTCCTGGGAACGTACCAGCGAGCGGATCGAACCGCGTGTGGTCAGGCGAGGACCGCGTCGAGATCGCTTGGAAGCGGTTGGTTACATACTGTATAGTACGCTCTGGAGAAGACTTTCCTTTCTGCAACGCGCTCGTTTGAGGTTTGAGACTTATCGGTTCGGTTGTCGCGCTCCTCCTCCTCGGCGGCGGCTACTCGCGTCGATCCCACGCTTCCTCGAGCTTGCAGCGCACTGTGTACATGTGCGTCTACAGAACAAGCCAAGGGGAGCTCGCGAAAGCGTCGTTGGTGCACTTGCCAGGGCGAGTTTGCGGCGGAGAACAAGCATTTCCCGATTCCCTGCTCACCTCGTCCAGCATCCAACGTTCACAGCCGGTACACAACATCAGGAAAAAAACGACGCAGCTCGACGAGCGCGCGATGCTTGGAAGCGAACGCGAGACGAGAAAGCTGACCTCCCTTTCCGGCCCTCAAGCTTTGAACGCACTCTCAACGACAGCTAGGCAACACCGCGGATGCTGAGCAACACCGTGTCGTTGCAGTGATGAAGAAAAGAACAGCAATATAGACTAACCCTCTCGAGGCGGTATAACGAACTAGAGACAGCGGTACAACGAGGGAAAGGCCCGAAAGGCCAGGAAAGGCGACTAGGTCAGGCGCTTGCAGTAGTCCAAGTTGGTCGAGCCCGGGTTGAGTGCCCAGTTGGGCATGTTGACGGGGTTTCCCGAGGCTCCGAAGAGCGCAAAGGTGGCGATGAAGACGAAGAACTGCGTGCCTCCGTCGAGAGCGGCCGACATAAGGAAGTCTGCGAGGAGGAGGACGAGGTCAGCGCGCTGATCGAAAGTAACGGAGAGACAGACGCGACTTACTGTACTGCGTGTCACGATGCCGTACGAGGGCGAGTAGAAGAAGGGAAAAAGGCGGAACGTCAGCGTCGGAGCGAGGAGAGGACAAAGAGGAGGCGCGGACGAACCTTGCGGAACCAGGTCGCGTAGTAGCGACGGAGGACGAACTGCGACATGATGCCGAGCAGCATGGTCGTGAAGACGGACGAGTTGATGCCGACCGAGAGGTAGCCTGACCGAGACGACACGGTCAGCGAGGGGAAGGCTGGGAAGGTCACTGGCGCCAGAACTCACCGAGGCACCAGCAGATAATGGGGGTAACGACCGTGTTGAGGTGGAGCTTGGGGAAGAACTTGTGGCCGAAGTAGAAGGGGAGGGGAACGGCGAGACCGATGACCATGGCCTGGACGCGCAGAGAAAGATCAGCTCACGGTCCGATAAAGTGGCGGAATCAACCGCGACTCACGAGAGGGATGATGAAGTAGGTCGAGCCGGGGCCGTACATGTGCTTGGCGAGAGCGCCCCACGAGACGGCCTGCGAGTTGAAGGACTGCACTTGCTGGCCGGACCAGATGTTCGAGCCCTGGATGTCGAGGAGGATCTCGCGCTGGTTGCTGATGACGGACTTCATGATGATGAGCTGCAGGATGGCGCCGACGACGGTACCGAGCGACTGGACCCAGAGTGTGGTACGGGGCGGGACCTTGGTGTACTGGGCGAGCTTGAGGTCGCGGGCGAGGCCGAGACCCTGAGCGCACGAGTTGTAGCCGTAGAGGGTGAAGTACTGCGAGCGACGGGCGTTAGTACGAGAGAGTGCATGAAAGCGAGAGTGCACGAACCATGTTGGCCTGCGAGTTGCCGGGGACGAGAGCGGCACCGAGCATCTGAGCGAGCTGCTGGACGTCCGTCTTGAAGCCGGTGATGGCGTAGATGACGCAGACGAAGGGGAACATGAAGAAAGAGAGCAGAATGGCGACGATGAGGGCCCACCACGGAAGCTGGGAGTGGCCGGTGTAGCAGGTTGCCATCGCCATGGCGAACGAGCAGAGGATGACGCCGCCGTACACGTACATCGGCACCTCCTTGTACACAAGCATCTTCTGGTAGTGGGGATCGTCCAGGGTTCGAGTGCGGAAGCCCTGGATGGCGTCGCGGATCGGGCGCCAGTACCAGATGGCGACGTGGGTCAGAGTTGCACCGATGGCGAGGTTGCATCCGAGGTCTGCGTCACGGGAGAGTCAGCCGCAGCTCCACCGTGAGAAAGGAAATCCAGCGTAAACTCACAGTAGATGGCGTTCGAGGCGGCGTACCAAGGGACGCCGTAGATCGCGAGCGCGGTCTCGTTGAGCGAGTAGTCGGGGTTGAGGATGAGGAGCTGGTTGTACTGCGAGCCGTTGGCGAAGAAGAGGTCCTGCGAGAGGAAGGGGAAGACGGAGGCGTTCCAGGCGTTCGTTGCGTACATGCCGCAGAAGATGATGATGCAGAGGGCGACGCCGATGTACTGCGAGACCTGCGTCGTGAACGGCGTGAAGAGGGCGCCGAGCGATCCGCCGCCCGAGCCGACGTAGTTCCAGTCGAGGCAGAGGGCGAACATGCCGAGTCCCTCGTTGCCGTTCGACCCGCCGAAGATGCGCGTGAACCAGGCCGAGTCGCGTTTGGCGAGGCAGAAAATGGAAATGCCCGTAAGCGTAGGGGCGATAAACTCTGGCACGACTTCCCAGACGAAGATAATGGCGAAGACGATCCAGAAGAACTTGAGGCGCTTCTTCTGGGCGGCGACGTTCTTGTCGCGGTGGAGGGCGTCGAAGAGGTTGACGGTCGGGACGAGGTTGGGGTAGACGATGTAGGTCGGGAAAACACAGAACGCCCTCATCAGACCGGCGATGCCGTATCCGAGCAGTTGCGAGGCGAGCAGGGTGAAGATGGCAACGCCGTAGTTCGGGGTGATGTTGTAGTAGACTGTGCAGGGTGAGAGCGGGAGTCAGTCTCAACGACGAGGAAAAAGGCGCCCCGAAGATAGGACGAGGGAAGAGCGCGAGCGGGAGAAGGTCGGTCGGTCACAAGCCAAGCGGGTCCGGACGCAGACTCACGCTCGTCGGCAGCGAACACAGAGATCGCCTCGGCGGACGAGGCGGCGGTGGCGGACATGATGACGATCGCAACGTGCTCTTTGAGGGTGAACTGGCACGGGTTGAGGAACGCCCAGAACTTGCCGCGCGAGGCGTTGGGGAGGACGGCGGACCAGGCGCGACCCATGAAGAATGTGATGACCTGGAGGAAGAGCTGAGAGACGTAGACGGTTTGCGGGCGGAAGTAGAAGATCTGGCCGAGGACGGCGGCGAAGGCGGTCAAGCCGATGCCTGAAAGACGGGCTCGAGGTCAGTGGCGGGCCAAGACGAGCTCGTAGAAGACGAGAACGCACCGAGGAAGTACATGCGGAACGTGTGGATAGCCATGGTCGGGTCGTCCTCGAGCGAGATGCAACGAGTAGCGATGTCCTCGGCAGTCTGTCGAAGCGGGTCGATTCAGTGAGCGCGGCGAGTAGAGTCGATTGGAGTGAGAGGCAGGCGAAGAGAGCGAAGCGAGCGCCGACGTCAGTAACGAGGAAACGAGACGAAGGCAGGCTGAGAAGGTCACCTCGATGGGTCGCTCCTTGCCGTTCGCGAGGACGTTCTTGTCCTCGAGCTGGTCAGGCGAGTAGTCGGCAGGGTCGGTAGCCTTGACATCGCTATTGTAGGCCTCCTTCTCGTCGGTAGGCGTCTTGGCGAGGTCGTCGGAGGCGTTTCGGTGCAGCTCAGGAGCAACCGTCGCGTCGACGGAGTCCTGGCGCCGGAAGGGGTTTCGTACGGTGACCATCCTTGCTGGCGGTGTCGCCTAGGTGTCGCTAGGCTGGAGCGGGGCAAAGCAAGGGTGCGGAGGAGGAAGGGAGAGAGGCAGGAAGGGCGGGTCAAGGTCCGGCAAGACTCAAGCGGAGTGGGCGGAGGAGAGGCCGGTTGGTCGCGTGAAGAGATAGCGCCACCACGGCGGGGGAAGGGTCGACACCGCGTGCAAGTCGACGAGGAGCGCGCGGCCAAAAAGGACTCGGCCGGGGTCCCGGGTCTCGGCCCCTTTTAGCGCCAACCTGATTGTGGCTCCTCTGTCGTGTGAGAAAGACAATGCGCCATGCTGGATACCTTTTGCAGCGTGGCGAGTGCCAGAAAGAGCTGGCGAGCAAGTCCGCCTTCGGGGAGGATGCGGCCGTGGAAGCCCTGCTGCCGGCAATCTGGCGACCGAATATCCAGGCGGACTGCTCGTCGCCGATCTCCTTATTGCACGCCGCAAGGGGAGGAGAGCCCTCGAGGCGCAGACACTAAGCTTGAAGGTTCGCGCACAATTGCGTCGTCCTGGCGTCGTCTGCGCTACAGTGGTGGGGTGGTGAAACCACTCAGATCGTACAGGCTTCGCCGTCCTCCTTCAGAACCCTTCCGCACCTCGAGCGAGCGAGGCAGCCAGTCCAGCTTGTTCCCCTTGGTATCCCCCGCAAGTACAAATGTGGCCCTCCGCAATAAGTGTGGTCGATTGTCGATGCCGCCCAAACTCAGAACCGCGCTAAAGAACGCTCAGTAGCGAGCGCGGAAGCGAAACAGCATGGTGCGCGCATTCAGAAGGGTCCATTCACTGCGTCCTCAACCCCCCGCGGACTGCGGTGTGCCGCCTCGTCTGGCGACGCGGTTGCGCAGGTTGACCCCGCTCCTCCGCACGAGATTGTCGGAAGTGACGGCACTCCGTCGTTGGGGGATAGGGAAGCAGCGTGTTCCTACTGCTGGAGCCGCCTGCTCGTCCGCTGCTGCACGCTGAAAACCTTCACAGACCGAGCGAGAAAAAAAGAATGCCGACGGGCCAAGCGGGAGGAAGCAGCATGGTCGACGGAGTGCGGATCCGGGAGGCGAGCGGGAGAAAACCTTACAACGGCGGCGGTCGCGGCGATAGCGGGTGGTCGCGTCGTCGAGTGCAGGTCGACTAGCAGTCTGCAACAGCGTCAAGGTCAGCACGGAACGCAGAGAGAGAGAGAGAGAGAGAGAGAGAGAGAGGCACGATAGAGCGCTCTCTTCGACGACAGCTGTCGCTCGCTGGATCCGTGCTATGGGCTGAGCCGTGCTGCCGAGTCCTGTGCGACTCCGATGCTGTACTCCGTCGCACACCATTACGCCCTCGTCGCCGCAACTTGGTCGACCGTCGAAGCCATTCTCCCACGACAGGCTCAGCTCACGACGGGATGTGTGCGGCGTCGATCTGCTTCGCTCGCGTGAGACTGACCAACTGTTCCGTCTAGCGCAAACACCTGCTCCTCAAACTCCGTCTCTCCCTCAACTCGACCTCGCACGTCCAGCTGCACTCCTACCGCCACTCCCTCCCGCCCAACTTGCTGTACCAACGCTCTCCTTGCTGACTTCGGTACTCACAGGAGATGACATGCCCGGGACGAGCAGTTTTGGAGCAAGCCTTCCAAACCTCTGAGCCGACGGAGCCTGCTTCTCCTCGTGCGTTCCCTCTGCCTCGTGCTGCATGGGGGATCGTCACCGACTCGTGTACACGCAGACAAGGCTGTGACTTGGGTTACAGTGGGCTTGGTGATCACCACTTGACCTGTTCTTCGCACAAACTCCACTGGGACCGACTTGAACCATGTCGCCTCGCCTGGCCGCGGTTGCCTCGCCGCTCGCCTCGCTCTTGCAAAAAAATGCTTGCGCTGAGCAATCACCGTCTCCCCCGCCAACCTCATCCCCGCCTCCCCTCGATACCTCGACTCTCGGCCGCTCACGCACCGCCCGCTCTTCGTCCCCCCCCCCCCCCCCCCCCCTGGGACACAATAACTTCTCACTCGCCTTCTCCTAGCCGTCCCGCCCGAGCTCAGCGCTACGCGCCGTCTGTCGATCGCGAAAGAACGAGCGCCGCTGTTCCCGGTTCAAGTGCTAATGCGAACAACGTTAGCCAGGGAAAAGGAGTCAAGGCGCAGTACTGTACTGCACCACTTGGTTCGGGTCGTAGGGCAGACGCATGCAGACGCCATGCCTCCCGCCGTGCTTGGAACTGGGATGCTCGAATGCCAAACGTCGTGCAGTTGTAGTGGCGAGACAAGGCCTGCACAAGTATCTCACTGTAAGGATGCTCGCTGACACCTCGAGACCCGGCCGGAGTGCGAGGCAAAGCGTGTCTGAGCGTACGACTCCCGAAACGGGGCAAGTCGAGAGCGGCTTTCGCTTGCGACGGGCGCGTTTGCGAGATTTAGCTGAGCGATACTACCGAAGGTCAGCACCGTTTGGCAGACGACGACGCTGACGAGTTTTCTCCAGGGGCGATCTGCGTTACACCGTGCACGGCGGCGGGCTACTTGGCCTTCGCAGTCGTGACAGCTTTGTGCCGCGCTTCTGCCCAGGCGACGGCCTGCCTAGCGGGCTCGCAGTCGGGAGCAATCTGTTCGAGGTGCCGAAGGTCTGCCGCAGAGCGTGCGAGACTGATCAGCATCAACAGCCGACGGGGACCAGAGGAGAAGTGACACGCACCTGCAAACGCGGCCTTCCAACGTCCAAGCATCGCGAGACAGACTCCACGACGGTAGAGCGCCTTGATGTGCGTCGGGTTCGAGTACAGTGCGATGGTGCAGTCCGAGACGGCTTCGGCGTACTGTTCGGGTGTGTTGAGCTTCATGCGTGCAGCGGCAGAGTTAGCTGCGAAAGTCGGCTCGCTGGGGTGGATGATCGAGGCGGTGGTGAACGAGACGACGGCCTTTTCGAACTCGCCAGCGGCGAAGAAGTCGTTTCCCTGCAAAGAGGAAGACGTCAGGTAAGGTCAAGGTTGGGACGCACACCTCAAGCGAGATGACCGACACGCACCTTCTGCTTCTCCTGCTCGGCCAAGTCGCGGCTGAACGGCGTGCCCTTCGCCCGCGCTTCCGCACTCAGTTCGAGCAGCCGTCCCCACGCCTGCAGCGGCCGTCGCTCAACCGGCCCCTCCTCCTTGCCTTCGAGCAGCTCGACGCCCGTGCCGAATGCGTCGACAATATTGGCGCGGCCGAATCGAAGGGCTGTCTCGAATGCTCTGACGCCGCCTTGCCACTCGAGGAGGGTACACATGTCTTCGGCAAGGACGAACGGGTCGTTGAGCATGAGTCGGTCCATCGCCGCGTCAAAGGCGTCGGAGAAGGAGAGGAGATAGTCTTGGACGACGTATTGGCGGCTGACGCTCTCCCACTCGGGTCCAGAGAGGCGCTGCAGACTCGAAGTCAGCGATGAAAGCTGCAGGAGGAATCTGCTGCAGAAATAGCGCGACGCACTTTTGCTCGCAGCTGGACGTGGCACCACTTCATGAACTGCGCCGGGTCGATCTCCGGCAGGTCGATCGGGATCTGACGGTCGAGTTGCTCGCACTGCTCGAGGCGCTGCTGCGCCTCACGGAGGATGTCGAGGTGATTCGACATCTTGCAGATGCAGATATCGCCAAGCGTCGCAACGAGGACGTCGACCAGCTTCTGCATGCTGATCGCGAGGACCCTCTGACCCCAGGCTTGAATCTCGGCGTGGTTGACCGAATGCCAGAGGCCACGAGCCTCGGCGAGTTCGAGGAAACCGTCCATTTCGCGCGGCTCGCCATTATCGGTCGTCATGCGGCCGCCACCGAGAAGGTACGACTTGGTGCACTTGTCGCGGAGGAGGAAGAGCGGGGAGGGGAGGGCGCCGATAAGCTCGTCTGATGATGAAAGGGAATGTCAGCGGAAGGCAAGAATGGCAGATTCGATGCACACGCACACTTGAACCCCGCGAGCAGCGTGCCGTACAACAGCCCATCCATCTCTTCCCAGACCTCGTACTTCGGCGGCACGCCCGTGCAGCGATGAGGCGGACAAGTCCTCGGCGGCGGGTACTTCGAAAGCGGGCTGAACCCTTCCTTCAGCGGGACGGTCGGGAGAGAGGTCGGTAGAGTTGACGAGACGGAAGGCGGAATCGTCAGAGTAGCCGTCGTAGGAGGAGGCGGAGCAGGGATGACGACGGAAGAAATGACGGTGTTGACGTTCTTGTTCTTGCGCTTCTTCTTCTTCTTCTTGCTAGTCGACGAGGTCGCGGGTGTGTAGGTGGTCTTCTGGAGCGGCACGTCCTGCGCAAGCTCCTGTCTTTCCGCCTGCCCCTCTTGCTCAACCACCTCTTCGACCGCCGTCTCCGCCGAACCCGATCGACTCATCTCCCCGCTCTCGACCTGCTCGACTTGCGTCTCAGCCGTCTTGCCATCCCGCTTGTCCACCTTCTCCGCCTCAGCCCTACACAGCGGACAGCACAGCTCGCAGTATCCCTCATCCTCGACTTCCGCCTCCCCCTCAGCCTTGCGCTTCGAGAGCTTCGACCGACCCGGCCGGGTCTTGCGAGCTCGAGATGGCGAACTCGAGGCGGAATCGGCGGCTGGAGGAGCGGGTGAGGATGCACGAGAAGAATCGGTTGTGGCGGTAGAGGGGAAAGCGGGATGGTCAGAGCGAGCTTGGGCTTTGGTGAGACGACGAAGAGGGGTGTTATAGCGGTGAGCAGGTGGAGGAGGGGCGTAACGAGCGGCGGTTCGAGGCTGCAGATCCGAGGGAAGCGTTAGCCTGCGTTACGAGAGGAGACAGATCACGCACCTTGCCAGGCTGGGTAAGTGCGCGCGCCTTGCCCTTCGCCGATCCAGGAACAGGCGAGACGGCCCTCGGCGCGAGAGACGAGAACGGGTCGACGGCGACGTCGCCCGCCGCTGTCGGCACGAGCAAGTCCTTCGACGATCCCAGCTTGAAGCCCGCCTCGCCCGTCTCTTCGTCGACGCCAGCGGCCCGGCGCAGCTTCTGCCGCTCTGCCCGCTCGCGCTTGACAGCCCGCTCATCCTCCTCCTGCTTCGCCTGCAAGTCGTCCAGCTCACTCTTGATCTTGTCGCGCTCGTCGAGCGTCTCCTCCAGTTCACGCTGGAGCCGCACCGCGTCCTCCTCGTACACGACGTCCACCTGCTCGGCCTCGACCTCTTCTTCGCCGCCGCCCTCGTCCTTGTCCTTCTTGCCTATCGCCGAGCGATACTTGAGTAACCATGACTTGACCTTCGCGTCGAGCTCCTTGAGACGCTCGCGAAGCGACTCGAACTGCAACGTCCGCCTATCGCGCTCCTGCTTCTCCGCGACCCGCTGCTTGACGCGCTTGAGCAACTCGCTCGGTTTTTTGGCCGCGCAAAAGTCCATGATGCTGATTAAGTTGTCTCCACCGACGTCTCCGACACCGAGCAATCCGCGCGTCGCATTAGGCCCGAATTCGGCTTCGAAGTCGTCGGCGATAAGTTGGAGGAGCTGGACGGGCCTCGAAACGTTCTCGAGAAAGATGAAGTATTCCCGGGCGAACGAGCGGTCCGAGACGATTTCTTCAGCGACTTGGCGCATCAAAGCGTGGTACGAGGCGAACGCTTTGCGGATTTGCGAGCGCCAAGTTGCGGTCGATTGCCAGACAGGGTCGACGAGGATGCCGGATTGGATGAGCGAGCGAATCGAGGCGAGGAGAGGGGCGGGAGATGGAGAGGTGCGGGGCGGAGAGAGGGGAAAGGTCGATTTGAGCGGGGCGGATTTGAGCATGCTGAGACCGGTCGGGGTAAGGAGGGTATGCAAGCACGGAAGGGGGCCGGACTTGCTCGGCTTGAGCTGCGAACAAGGATGTGAGTCGCGTCCAGGAGGATTCGGGCGCAATGCGGCGCACCTGCGCGATGACTCCCTCGAACGCCATGCTCATTGCCGACGAGAACCCCGTCTCCCTGAGACTCGTCGCCCACGCTCCACCGTCCGCATCAAGTGCATTTCTGACGACCTGCCTAAACGCCTCCTGTCCAAACGCAAGGTTCCGTTCATCCGCAATCTCATCCGGCAACCTTCCTCCTTCCAACCCGCTTAAGATCCAAGCATCGACAGTCCCGGACGTCTCAAGCCAGTCGAGGATCTCGGAGACGCCGAGGTAGCGCAACGAAGTGGAAAAGAAAGTCTGGAAGAGTTGGGAGAGCGCAGCGGCGATTTCATCGTGGAGAGGCGTGCCAGGCGCTGGGAGGGGCGTGTCGGGTGAAAGACACCGATTGGGTGCGCACTGTGGGTCGCGCCCGAGTCCAAAGGGTAAAGGCGGGCGTGCTGCCATCGTGTGGCCTGTTCGAGGAGGAGGGAAGGGATGTCAATACGGCTAAACCACCTCGCGAAGGTCTGTCTCGCGCCTGTATGGCCTTCCCGGGAACTTCTCGAGGATAAGCGACCTCCCCGAATCCCTCAGTCATCTGTAAGACCAGGTCCACCCATCACCTCTTGTTCGCTCGGACTGCCCCTCCTTGTCGACGCCGCGCTTCAAGAAGACGAAAAGAACCCTTGAGCTCATGACGCACCTTTTGTGAGTCCTCTGAAGACCCGCTTCGCCGCCGCCTTGCACCTGTTCCACACACTCCTGCTCGAACCGGAGGGGATGAAGCCCACTGTGTCCCCGCGCCCTCGAGATGCGTCCGCTCAAAGCCACGTAGTCTGAAACCCAAGTCTGCAAACCCGGTGAGCGCAAGAACGAGCAGCCCAAAGCGGTGGGAGAGCGAGAAAGGCAGGCGGACTGGGTGGGCCAGCTCAAGGACAAGTCGAGCGAATCGTTCTCCGTCACCACCTCACCACCAGCCATGCCGAAGGTGTGTGCGAGTTCACTGATACGCTGAGCGTGATTCCAGGCAGCAGTCGCCCATATCCAGTCCAACTCCCGCCGCGCCACTCTCCCTCCTTCGCTCACGTCGACCAAAGTCCCATCAGCACACTCTCGCCGCATACGACACCCGCCTGTCTGCCTGGAGAACGCTTGGGATGGACACTAGCTGACCCAGTACCATATCTGTCCTTGCATCGCGTGCCGGCCTGCTCTTGCCGCCGCAGAACAAGGGAAAAGTGCGTCGCTCCCTTTCATCGCCGTGACTCACGAGACCGCTCTTTCAGGGTTTTCTGTAGACTGACCTGCGCTCTCTGCGTTGGCCCACAGGGTGGCAAGAACCGTCGGCGCGGAAAGAACGAGAACGAGGGTGACAAGCGCGAGCTTACCTTCAAAGAGGAGGGCCAGGGTGAGTTGTATCGCGGGCGTTTGGCGCGGTGACTGCTCAAGCAGTTGAGGCTGATTGAACATTGCGCATACGCAGAGTACGCACAGGTCCTCAAGATGCTCGGAAACGGCCGTGTCGAGGCCATGTGCTTCGACGGTGAGAAACGGTTGGCGCACATCCGTGGCAAGATGAGGAAGAAGGTGCATTCGCGGTGCAGCGCCGAGTCTAGCTCGTGTACTGATCGTCGCGCCGCCTCCAGGTCTGGATCAACCAGGGCGATATCATCCTCCTCTCGCTCCGCGACTTCCAGGACGACAAGGCGGACGTGATCCAAAAGTACAGCGCCGACGAGGCCCGCAAGCTCAAGCAGTACGGCGAGTTGCCCGAGACGGCCAAGATCAACGAGACCGCGGCCGACGAGGAGCACGACGGGTTGGTCGAGTTCGACGAGGTCAGTGGCGAGGAGGACGCGGGCGCGGCCGAGAGCAGCGACGACGACGACCTCAAGAGGGACGACGACTTTGACATTGACGACATCTAGAATGCCCGCCTCTTTGCTTTCTCGTCCTTCACCCTCCCTCCCTCACCCCGTCCGCTGTTGTTTGCACCACGCAGTCGTTCTCGTTGCCGGACGGTCCGCCTCTTCCGTCCGTCGCCGTCGCTCTCTTCTCTCTCGTCATGCGCAATGTATACCTCCTTGCCTCGCGCGCCAACGACTCTCGTCCCGTGCTGCTCACTCAGGCTTATTACGCTTTCGCTGACCTTTGCGCCGCCAGGTCCCGCTCAGGCCGCCCAAGCGTTGTTCTCGCCGCCTCTCTCCCCTCTCTTCCACGCCTCTCTTGCACTCATCGCACGGCCTCGCAGACCCGAGTTCTCGCCTCGTTGCTCCCGCACCCTCCCTCGCTTCCTCCTCATTTCAAGCGCTCAGGCTCCCTCCCCCACACTGCGTCGTTCTCCCCGCATGGCCCGCTCAAGCCTCACGAAGTATCGTCATTGATTGCCGCGGATCGAGCGTTCGCAGGTGCGAGAGCCCGCGCGCGATTCGATGCGAGAGGAGATGGCGTTTCTTCTCTTCTGCTCTTGTTCTGCTTGTTTCGACGGAAGGATGGATGCTCTTGCAGGGGTCAAAAGTGAGACGCAACTAGAGATCCTCCTCGTGAGTTCGCACCTGTCGTCTCACGAACACAGATGTACTGACTCTCTGGTCGACAGGCCGGCTGGCTTACTCTGATACCGGCGAACGTCAATCCATGGGGGTACATGCGAGAACAGGTCGCGAACCTGGCGCTGGCAAAGCAGCCAAAGTCGGCGACGATCTTCCTGATCCTCGCGAGCGCACTAGCAGGCATGTGCGTCCCAATCTCTCTCCTTCTCTTTGCTCGACTGATAAAGAACCTCGAACAGCGCCGTTCTCCTCGTCGCCTTAGTCTGGACGATCCGCTGGCGCAAAGGCTCCTTCTGGCTCGTCCGCCTCGCCCGCACCCGGTCCGGCGAGCCCTACATCCTCTTCCACTACGCCTTCGCATGGAGCGCATGTGCGTCGTGTATGCTGTTGGCGTTTCAGGGGTACCTCTGGTGCGTTTGGCGTCTCTCTCATCAAGGTCAAAAGGCGCGACTGAGCCTTTGTTGGGAGCGCAGGGAGGTCTATCAGACGCAACATCGCCGGCCGCAGCCTGATCTCATGCTTTGGGTCGTGTTCTGCTGGTGCGCCGGGCTTCCACCCTCGATAGAAACGAACGAGGCTGATTCCCTGGCGTAGGGTGCCGGGCGTTGTCGCAGTGATCGTCGCCTGCTGGACATTGACGACGACCTGTAGGCACCTTCTTGGTAGTTATAACAACGCGTACTGACGCTCCACGTAACAGACATCCTGCACATCAAGACGTACGCCTCTTCGAACGGCTTCTGCACCTCGTCGCGCTTCGTTGCCGGCGTCTTCCTTTCGCTCATCATCGGCCACACCGCTAGTATCATTCCTTTCGCCTACTACTGCAACCGCTACTATCGCCTCATGACGACGTACTGGCTCGACGCCGACTCACTCCTCGCCTACGCTGACCTGCAGTACACCTCCAATCCGTCCAGCGTCTCCTCCGCGACGGTCGTGCACGACATCGCGCCTCACTTGTACATCGTCATGCAGAGCGTGACGAGCCTAGTCTACTGGATGCGACGCGCCTTCATAGTCTTCTCAGTCTGGGCGCTCTCGCTCGGCCTCCTCTTCTGCACAATCGGACTCGCCTACATCCGCGCGTTGCGCAAGTCGCTCAACGAGTTCGAGAACAAGAGTCCGACAGCGAGCGACGTGTTTAGCAGGACCCTGAGGAACGTCTCGGTCCTTACGGCCGGGTTCTTCGGGTTCGTTGTGATCGTCTCCGTCAACGCCGTCTGGTGCGTTCTGCCCCACGTCCTCGGAGCTGTATGGTTTGGTCTGACGGTCGTCTACCTGCAGGGTCGCTGCGCTCGCCAAGCAGGTCCTGACTTCCGGTCGAGTGACGGAGCTGTCGATCCTCGTACCAACGTGCGTCGTAATGTCCTCCCTCCTGCCAGTCCTCTACTGACCGTCCTACTGTGCAGTCTCACCACCGTCGCGGGCTCGCTCCTTCTCGCCGTCATCCTCCTCATCCAGTCCCTCACCGCCCCCTCCGTCTACTCGTCCTCTCAAACCCGCTCATTCCCCTCGACTCAGAAGAATCTCTACGGCAATCTCTCCCGGCACTACACGCAATTCGCCCTCGCCGCTTCCGAACGCCTCCCCGTCTTCGGCACCGGCTCGCTCGCGGAAGACGCCCTTCCTACCGAACTCCCTTTCGAGAACCTCGAGTTACAGGCTTCCGCCCCGCACCGCATGCGGACAAGATCGGGAACTGGATCGACGGCCGAGCTCGCGCAGATGGGCGGAGGAGCGGTCGAGGGAATCACGGTGAATAGGAAGCAGGAGGTGACGGTTGTCTCGCTTCCGCGGGACGAGGAGAAGGATGGGGTCATTCCGGAGTGGAGGAGCGAGGAGTATAATCCGATGGAGGAGAAGTACTAGCGGAATGACTGTATTCGACGTTCGTTTAGACCAGCAGAGGGTCGAGGAGCAGAGTCTAGTCTGCCGCTTTCGCATCATGTTTCCCCCCCTTCCTTCCCTCTTACTCTCCCAAGGCGTGCAACGTCGCTGCCCGTGCCAAGAAGCCCTGTACATTCGCAAAGTAGCGAAATCGAGTCGATAGGGGGACTCTCCGATTCTGCGAAGGTCCGGCTGGATGACGTTGGCTTCCCTTCCATCTCCTCACCTTCCACAGTCTCCTAGCTACCTGCCAGCATGCTCACTACCTATGCGACTGCTCTGAAAACCCTGCGACTGGCCCCTCGCGCGCCGTGCGTCTTCGTCCTCTCCTCGTCTCCCCACTTTCGCAGGGGCTGACCAGGCGTTCCTACAGCGCCCTCACCCGCGCATACCGTCCTACTGCATCCCTCTGTATTCGAACCTCGCACCCGCAAGGCGGAGCCGCCTCTCCCACTCCTGACCACTCCGCAACCAACAAGCAACACCCGAACACGACGGGTACGACCAAGGGCAACACGACGTCCCACACTGCGTCTGCGTCGCAGTACAACTCGCCCAAGTCGGAGAGTCAGGATTTGAAGGAGGCGGAGGAGGCGGCGGCGGGACCGGAGGCGGCGGACGCTCAGTACGGCGGCGGAAACATCGTCGAGGGGAACTAGTGAGTGCCTTGCGCGCATCGTTCATTTCCATGCTGACGCTTCACTCTTCAGCACGAAAGATTCGACAAAGGCGAAGGAGCGACGCGAGGCGGGCAAGCAGGGCGAGCACTAGGTGCGAGGATGTATCGTGTACATATCGAGGCGGAGCAACTGGGGCAAGGTGGGTCCGCCACGTTCTCTGCATCCTCACGTCAACAGTCTGACGTCCTTGCGGCCCCCGCATTGTAGGCCTGAAAAGCGAACCGCCTCCCGCGGAGGGTCGAGGAAAGTCGGCGAGAGGCGTGGCTCGTCCGGCTTCTCTTACCCGCCTTCATTCACCCCATCGCGCAGTGGCAGAGCAGCGTTTGGCATGTACTTGCTCGACTCTCGCTCGCTTGAGCGGACTCGGCGTCTTCTCGTCGACTGTCTCCTCCTGAAAGCACTTCTCTCGCGCCTGTGCTCCTTCGTTTCGGCACAGATGGCTCGTCTGGCGTAACCGAGAGGTACTTGGAACTCTCCTCTATAGCTACGACTGAAGAGCGAGGTGGAGTCGCTGCTCGCTTTGGCCTCTTCTCCTTTCCAGCTCACCCTCCTTCGCCTCGCTCGCTCTTGCTCACACTCCCGCTGACCGGCTGAGACTTTTCTGACCAGCGTACAGTACACCCTCGTTACACACGCACTCGCTCGCGCCGCCCTCCACGCCATCAGCAACTCGCTCTACCTTCTTTCCTCTCGCTCGTTCTGTCCTCTCGCCTCGAATGCTCCCCGTGACTTCCGTCTCTTTAAAGACCCCTCCTCGTCGCCCGACGCCAAAGAACACCCTCCGTGTACGCATCGATCCCCTCTCCTCGCCCGCACAGACACCCAGAGCCTCTCCCTCTTTTTCGATCGCGAGGCGTTCGTCGCTCCCGGGACAAGGCGGAATCATTCATTGCTTTTCTAAGCTTTCGATGAGTGCGCCGCCGGGGTGCTCGCGCGGTGTGGCGGAGGAACAGGAGTGTGAGAGGAGCGGCCTGGATGGCAAGGTCAACTCGGGGGGAAACAGTGTGGACGGCGTGACCGGCCACCTAGTGCTTGATAACGTCTTCCCGAGTGCGTATCTGCTCGCTCGCGTTCAAGGGATGAGGCTGACGCCATCGGAATGCGCCCGCAGAGTTGCCCTTTGCTCGTCCGCAAGCTCGTCGTGGAACGATGTCGCAGCCGTTTCCTTCGACGCCTCTCGCCCTCTCGCAAACTGCTTCCACCGCGTCGTCCCACGTGAGCAGCATGTCAACAGTCGACAAGGCTTCGAAGCTGACGCTGCCCATTTGCGGATGAACAGCTCACCTCGCCTCCGTCTGCGTTGAAATCGACGTGGTCTGCCTCCCACCCGCCACTCGCCGCTTCGCCTCCAGTCGACCAAACACCGAACCAATCCATCTCTTTCAGCTCGTCGGCCTTCAAGTTCGACTCGCCACTTTCGTCCCTTTCGACGCCCAACACGAGTTTCGCCTTCTCGCCTCTCGCTCTCCGCCCCTCGCAGGCCAAGAGCGATCTGTCCAAGATCACGCCCGCGGCGCTCGAATGGGAAGAAGACGGTCTCGACGACCCTCCCTCGCCGACGGGCTACGTCTCGCAGTCTTCGCCCTTCTACTCGCACCCAAACGAGCCGATCGAGATGCTCAACTGGTCGTTCCCTCCCCTTCGTGCCGAATCGGCTCTCTCAACCTCGCCTGGCCCGCTTTCACCTGGGGAGTACGCCGACGACCATCCGCCATGGGAGGACGAGGACACGTCCGACTTCGGGGTCAAGGTCGAGTTGCCTTTCGCGGCGAGGCGGGAGAGCTCCGCTTGGGCCGCGGATAGCGTGCCGGCTGACGAGGAGTCGTCCGCCGAGGAGAACTTCGAGTGCGGCGGATGCGGTGCAGCCAAAACCGACGCTTTCGTTCGCCTCGCGAGTTCTTCCACTCTTCTCTCCGTGTCATCCGTTGATTGACTCTCCCATCCGTTGACTAACTCGCCGTCTACCGACAGACCCCCTGCGGCCACCCCGCCTGCCCGACATGCATGAACGCCCTCGTCAACGCCGTAGCCCACAAGCCTCCCCGCCCGTCCAACTGCTTCGCCTGCGTCACCTTCGTTGATTCATTCGAGCCCGCCGTTGCCGCTGTCAAGATCGAGAATGGCGGTTGCGGACTCGTCGAGGCGTTCTTCTCACAGCTCGCCAAGGAGAAGCGCGGACGTGAGCAGAAGACCTCTGGTTACAACGTGGCCTCGGTTGGCTCGATGCGTCGCAGTTCGCGCCAGCACAGGCGCTCATCCATCGTTGCCGCTTCTCCGGGAAGCAAAGCCCGCTTGGTCGACGAATCGGACGGCGAGTACACGGCTTCTCCACTTTACTACTGGGGCAAATCATTCGGGCTTGGAACCTCGCCCGATGCATGTGGCGAGGGCGAGGTCGAGACGGTGCACTTCTCGACGAAGGGCCCGTTTGCTTCGACGGATGCTTCGCCTAAATCGACAGTGGCGAGTTCCAACGATGTTGGCGTCTTCGGTTCCCTCAAGGCGTCGAAGAGCGTCCCCACTGAGCGCGAGGCTAGCCAGACCGGTACTCGCGTCGACAACCCACGCGCCGACACCGACCTCTCCTCCTTTCCGACCCGTTACAACACCGACTGGCCCGTCATCAGGCTCGACAACGTCCCTTGGAGCGTCACAATCAAGGAGATTGAGGCTTGGCTACCGCCGGAGAAGCTGCTTGCGAGCGACGTCGAGAGCAAGAGGAGGGCGACTTTAGCGGTTCATCTGCTGTGCAACCGGTGCGTAGGTCATCCTCGCTTGTCACAGGGTCCTCTTCCGTATGAATCGACTTGCCCACCTGTGCGCCTGGACCGTCGCAGCACGGATGGCCGCACGCTCAACCAGGCCTACCTCGAGTGCGCCTCGCTCGCCGCCGCCCAAAAGATCGTGCGCGCCCGCGACGGCACCTATCTTGGCGCTCGTCCCATCCACGTTTCGCTCTCGAGCCAGACGGAGCTCTTGCAGACGGTGCGTACGGGACACGCTCGCCTCGACTTGCTTTGACCTTCCTAACCTGCCGACTCGCCGCGTCTTGAACAGATCTTTCCTAACTACACGCCCGGTTTCGACGGCCTCAAGCCGGTCTCTCTGCCTGGGAAGAAGAGCGCCCCGGTACCGCTCTTGTTGCAGACTGAGTTGACGGGGCTGCTCGAGCTTTGCAAGCTTCAGGTGCGTACAGCCTCGCAACGCCCTCTAGCCCTTCTTCCGCGACAGAACGGTGCTGATGCAGGTATTCTCATGGGTGTGCAGTCCGCTCACTCCAGCAAGGTGCCCGAACGCCCGTTCTTCAATATTGTCACCTTGCTCGAAAAGGTGTGTCCGCTCATGTTGCCGTATATCGGCCCTTTCGGCTAAGCTTCCATTCCACAGATGCCGTGGGAGCACGAGTACAGCTATAACGCCGCCGCCATCGTTCGCCTCTTCAACACGGCTTGCGCCGCCATTGAGCTCCTCGCCCTTGTCAAGTCGCGCTGCCCGACGTTCCCTTCCCTCCTGTGCGCTCTCGTGCGTAAGGAAGGCGTCCAAGATATGAAGCGCGAGGGCTGACGAATCCACCACTGACAGTTCGACACCATCGCTCGCTGCCCCGTCTTCCGCCCGGTGCAAGTCGATAAAGCGGCAGAACTCGCACGCGCTGCCCTCGACGTGGCGAAGTCCCGTGCTGCCCCAATCGCTGTGAGCTCCATGGAGCCAAAGTCGCAGGCGCCCCCCCTCTCACGTCTAATCGCTCCCGCAGATCACCGTCTTCGACGACAAACGGAAGCTTCGCACCAAGGTCGCCGTCACGCCTGTTCGATCCCCCTTTGGTGTCGCCGGCGTCTTCGACTCGTTCAAAGCGACATCGACTCTCGCAATCGACATCGCCAACTTCACGCCTTCCTCGCTTGCGCAGTCTTGCGTGACCACCTCCGCAAAGTCGTCGCCGCTCCTCGTCAAGTCCACCCCGGCCTTGGACACTTCTCGACAGGAGTCCAACGTGGCCAACATCTCGACGCCGGCGAAGCAGCTCGTCTCGCTCGCCAAGTCTCCGGGACCTGCGTCTACTCCTCACCTCCGCCGTCGCTCGAGTCTCGCTGAAGAACTGGGACTCGACAAGAACGTCATCGACAGTGTCGCCAAGGCCCTCGGTATCAGGCTCGCGAAGTGATCTGGCGGAGGAGATTCACCTCGTTCTCGTCGACCGGTTTCTTGCGCAGGGGGACATCGCTTCTTTCCCGTCTCTCCACTCGCTTAATCTTCCACCATTTTGATTGACCCTCCTTCGTCTTTCTTGAGCCGTCATCGCGGCGTGCACTCGTTTCATCCCGTCTCGTTGCAGCTCCCCTACTCTTGGGGTCGAAGCGCATTCTTTATCGTAATACCAGCATGCTTTTTGCATACTCTTCCGGCCTGTATACAGAGGCGTTCTATGGCGCCGGGAGAATAGGAAAGGAGTCCACCGAAGAAAGAGTGAGGAAGGAGAGGGATTGGATATCGAGTGCCGCCTCGTGCTGAGGCTGTCGTCGTCTGTTCCTCCGCTCAGAGATGAAGAATGCTCCTCTTCTGCTGATTGTTGTTGCCGCCCTGCGAGTTCGAAGGAGGCGTGTAGGGGTGCTGGCCCTGGATCTTGCGGAAGTTGTGCTCCTTGTACAGGGTGTGCTCGTCGATGACCGAGCCGTTCCTCGAGGCGATGAACTGGTAGGTCAAGTGAGTCCTGTTGTGGAAGGTGAGGCGGCCCCAGCCGTACTCGCTGGGCAGAAGGAGCAGAAAAGAGGTCAAAATGAGTCGGAAGCTTGTCGCGAGACCTGGACGTACGTGTCGAGCGCGGTGACGGTACCCTTGTACAGCGGCGTTTCAGTGAACTGGTCAAGTCCATCATAGTGACCTGCTGCCCCGTTCAGCACAGGCATTGGTGCGCGAGGGTTGTTGAAGCCGGCAGGGTCGATGGTTCCGTTAAACATGGGCGTGAAGAACTCGTAGGTGTGGACGTGTCCCTGATGGTACATGTCGACTTCGTGGTCGTAGAAGATCTTCTCGAAAGCCTGCTGCCATGCGGGCCAGATCGGAGGGCTGCTCGAGGTGTACCATGGGCGGTGAAGGCCGACGACAACCCAAGGAGTCTTGGTGCGGTCGACGTTGGCGAGGTCGTTCTTGAGCCAGTTGATTTGCTGGTTGGGTGCGCCGAAGGGTCCGTTGACGGACTCGATCCTGTCACCTCGCAGCAAAGTGAGAAAATCGGTTCGCGACGAGCAAAGAAGCTGTACTCACGGGCCCTTGAGTCCGTATCCGAGGTCAGTCTCGCAAGTGAGGGAGACGTAGTGCACGAGACCATTGTCGAAGCTGCGGGCGAGAGAATCAGGGAGGAAGCAGCGAGGAAGTCCGGAAGGCGCGGACGCACGAGTACCACATGTTTCCGAGACCGCCGCTCTCGTAGGACGGCATCTTGAAGTGAGCGTTGTAGCCAGTGAAGTTGGTCTGTACGAGAGGAGCAGTCAGCGAGGCGCGGACTTGGGAGATGGGCCGGAAAGCGAGTTGCGGCGACGGCAATGGAGCGTGAAGCAGGACACGCAGACGGCAACGAAGCGGGAAGAACACACCTGACCGGGCATGCAGTAGGTCGAGTCGTAGGTGATGTTCGCAGCCTTGTTCTTGACGCCTCCATTGTCGCAATTTGCCTCGTGGTTACCGGGCGTGACGAGCCACGGCCTCTCCGCGGTGATGGGCTGCATCTGGTCGTAGAACTGTTCGCCGATCGACTCGTACTGCTCGGCGACCTCGCCGCGCGTAGGCTGTGTGTCGTTCGCGGCCAAGCCGAAGTAGCCTTGGATAGACTCCTTGAGAAAGTACTGCGGGTTCACCATGACGGAGCGATATCAGTCTCGGTGCTGTCCGTCTTTTGAGACTGGAAAAATGGCTCGCACGCACGTCGTTGTACGCGATGTCGCCCGTGTGGTAGACAAAGTCGTACGAGTCTTTGGCGGCGAGGAGGGACTGAATCGTGTTCATCGCGCCCTCCGGGATCACGGTGTAATTATCACCGTTAATCGGCCCCGTTTTCGTCGATAGGCCGTCGCGACCCATCGAGCCGAGGTCGCCGAAGATGGCGATCGAGTACGGTGTCATGTCGCCCGCAGCGCGCGCGGTGGTGAAAGAGTACGTCCTGGCGAGGGAAGTGTTGGTTAGATGCGCTTGGTGCAGAGACGTCGAAGCATAACGGTGCTCGGGAAGAGCAAAACGGATGAAGGAAGAGCAGGACGAGTGAAACTCACGGGCGGTAAGCTGCAGCCGGCGCATTCGTGTACGAGACCTTGTAGTAATACTTGGTGCCGGGCTTGAGGCCCGTTAACTTGACGTGGTTATTGTAGGTGCGGCTGGTCGGGTAGGTCGTCGACTCGGACGAGCTGGCCTGCTGATCCAAGTTGGACGGGTCCGTTCCGTCTGTTCCGCACGGCAAATCAGCCAATGAACGTCAAAAGTTGCTCAAAGAGAGACGTACAGAAGACCTGCGGGTTCGGGAGCTGGTTGAACGTTGACCACGAGACGGTCATGCCAGTCGGGCCAGCAAAGGCCAGACGGTGTTGAAGCGGCTCGTTCAGGTTGGCGGGGATGGCACCGGGGACTGTAGAAAAGGCGTCAGAGGCGGACGGCAGGCGGAAAGAGGGAAGGAGGAACGCACCATGGACGCCGTTTCCGATGTCCTTCGTGGTGGGCGAGAGAGCCTGGCCGGCCGAAAAGAGCGACGCAGCGGCGACAGCCGATAGAACGACGGGAAGCATCGTTCGTGGGTATCCTAGCACACGTAAACGAGGGAATCTGAAGGAGGGGGAGAAGCGAAAAGAGACGAGAAGCGGAGGAAAAGAACAGCGGACGGAAGCGGCGCCTCAGTCACGCTAGCGGCGGCACAGGGAACTGCAGGCCCGCTCGTTCGCTCTCGTCTGGCGAATAGAAGGGAGTGAGAGCGCCAGCGAGCCCGCACGTGCGGGAAGCACGGCGATGAGGAAGGGTTCACGTTCGGGTCATCGAAATAGCTCGACGGTCCCGTAGCGCTGTCTCGCACGGGCATGCAGATCATATCTGCAGCGCGGTGCACCGTCGGCAGGCCTTGTAAGCGTTCAGAGGGGGAAGCGAGGAGAGAGCGAAGACTGAGCCAGGAGGAGTAACTCGTCCACACCCCGCGCGGCGCTGCTTCGATGGATTGTGAGGCTCCTTCAGCACCACCTCGAGCGGTCTCTGAAGCGTCCTGGCCATTTTGTCGCGGTAGGGGAACATGCGAGAGTCAGGGAGCGTTCCTAGGGCTCTGCGACGTCGACGCCGCCGTTCCACCCCGCTCAAGGACGACTCTACTAGGCTCGATGGACCCAAGAGACCCTTGTCATGGCTGTCACTCTGCGCTCGACCCCGCTGGTGCCGCGTACGGGGCTGTAAGCGGTCCCGCTCTTCTATCTGCTGCTCGTTCGCACAGGTTGGCCGCTCGCTCGCTGCGCCCATGTCTGGACCTGCTGCACCTGCGCAGGCTGCGACCCAGACGCCCTTCTACCAGATCTATCGTCGCTCGGCGTCCGTCCCCACGTTTGCGCGACCCCTCCTGCCCGCGTGCTGACCTCGTCCCTCGCTCGCTCGCTCTGCTGGTGCCACACGCGCGTGCAGGCTCGGGACAGCTTTGGTAGAAGCCCTCGATGAGCTCATCAACAGCGGACACATCAACCCGCAGCTGGCGCTCATGACCTTGAACCAGGTGCGTCCCCTCTCCACTCTGCAACTCACGACCCGACGGCTGACCTCGGCGACTCGCGTAGTTCGACAAGTCGGCGTCACAAACGCTGCAGAAGGACGTCAAGGTCAAGTCGACCGTCAAGGCGCACCTCAAGACGTACAATCACCTCGAGGATGTGAGCATGCAGAGTGTCGAGGGAGACGCGCATGGGGTGACTGACAAGTCGCTCCCCCAGGTTTGGACGTTCATCCTCGAGAACCCGACGTTCAAGTTCGAGAACGGCAGTGAGACGGTGCATGCAAGCGGCAAGTGTCGCATTGTCGCATGCAAGTCGGGCGATGCGACGACCAAGTGATCTGGCGCGTTCGGCGCCCAGTCTCGGCTGGGCCAGACTGTCAGCACTTGCCGCAGGTACGCTTTGACGTCCTACTGTGCGGATGAAGTGTGCTCGCGACCGACGACGCTCATCTTGAGCCGCGTCGCAGCGCAAGGTCCCGTCCCCGCGCCCGTCCTCATTTCCGGCTTTGTCACCCTCGCTTGCTCGCTCTCGACGCAATCGTAGACACAGCGACTGCTCCGCCTGTCGCGCTTGTACAACTTCCTCCATTTAACGACCCACAAAACTCGCATTCGCAAACTCCAAGTCTTAGTTCTCTGTACCGTCTCCTCTCGTTCTCCTCGCTGTTGCAATGACATCAACAGTACACGCGCACACGTTCTGCGAGCAAGCTTCTAGAACGCGAGAAGCTTTCCCCAGCGACAGCGTGTGTCTGTTTCGCAAACCCGGCGCATCTCTCCTGCCATCCTTTTCTTGCATCACGGGTGGGCACGGCCGATGAGTCGGAAACGGATACCTTGCGATGATTCCACACTTCCCCACTTCTCTCCTTGCAGATCTCCCAACATCCCGGCGCCCCTACAGCAACGAGGCAATCTTCTTCTCGACCTCTTCTGCCGACGACACACCCTCGAGGCTGACCTGCTTCTCGACGCCGCGCTCTGTTACGCCCGATGAGGAAAGGGGGAGCATCAGCGCTCGATCATCCGATCAAAAGGGTAGCCTGTTTCTGAGCTGCTTGGGCGAGGAGAGCAGAGTCGAGCTGAAAATCTCCTGACTCTCTCGCTGCCAATCCATCGTTCTCATCGCCCACCGTCACCGACTCCCCTTGGCCTTTCATCCCCGCAGATCACTCATCTGCCTCCGCGGTCCCTAGCCCAGACGAACCGAAAGAAAACATGATCGGTCAAACTCACCAAACCTGACGAAACCCCTCGCAGGCGTCCCGCTCGCTTCGCGAATCAAGATGGGCAAGTCGGGGTTGGCGGACTTGATTTGAGGGTAGGAGGAGCGGATGAAGGCGCTGTTTTTTTTGGTCAATGGGCGTTCGGACAGAGGTGGAAGTCCAGAGAGAGACGACGGGCAGTCGAGAGCAGGGGTCAGTCGGGAGTGCGGATGGGAGACAGATCCACGAGTAGGCGTGCGTTGGGCGATGAATGGGAAGCGGGTCGAGGGGGGTCGGGTTGATGAGGATGAGGGAGTCGCAAGGAACGGGAAGCAGGAGCACCACGTCAGTCAGCTCTGCATCCCTGCCGTCCACGGATAGTCCAGAGACAACGCTACGCACCGCACACCCTCGGACCCAGGCGACTGTTGGCACGCGAACAGGCGGAGCTCGCGAACGGCGGCGGGGAGGGCTTTGCGGAGGGCGGACATTCGGTGGGGGCTTTAGGTGGGTTCAGAGAGAGAGGACAGAGCGTTGGGGAGTATAATGGGCGAGTTTGTGGGCACGTGAGATGGGCGAGGTGGGTGGTGAAGGGTCGAGGAGGAGAGGGGAGAGCAATGTCGCTCAGTGACGTGCAGGATGGCTTGCTAGCTCGCACGCTCTTATCTGCAGCTCTTAAGAAGAGCTGCCCGTGGCGGCGCAAGCGGGACTAGTACATGTTTTTCGCAAAGTCACTCCAGCCTCGACACCCGCGTCCTCCTCGCTACAGTCCGCCTCGCCCGCTCATGCCTTTGCGCCGTGCGGCGCCGGACTGATAAGCGTAATGTTCTCCCCCTTGAGCAGTAGCCGGCCTATCGCATCGCGAAAGTCAGCGGAAAGAATAAGGAAGAGCGGAGGAAGACACGCACCGAGTTGTTGGCGGTCACCAGTCTTCTTCGTCTTTGTGTCTTTGACCCAGACTTCTTCTGCGTCGTCCAGCACGACGTTCATGAACTCGTCGAAGCCCTGCGAGAGGGATCGGGAGGCCGGGCGATGGTCAGCGTCTATGAGCAGGTCTGCTCGGGTTACCTGAGCAGGACACGACGGTATCACAGCACGTAACGCATCCTCCAGCATGCGCTGTTCAATGCACTCATCTCGCGACCACCGTTCCGCACTCTGCGCCGTGACAGGCCCAGACGATAGACCCGCTGCCTCGTGTCATAGTCCATTCGTCTCCGAATCCTCGCTCCTCCACCATTCCTACGCTAAGAGGACAGGCATGGTCGGGTAACGCACCAGAATCTTCCCCTCTAGCCTCTGTTCGAGGTTATCAAACAGCCACAACTGGACGCGGGTCCCTTGCTGGAGGTGCTTGAAGATGACGTTCTGCTCGATGCGGCGTCCGGTTGCGGCGGAGACACGGTGACGTGGAACGAAAAGGCGGGTTAGAGAAGGGATGGGGAGAGTTGGGCGAGGGGAGAAGAGGGCGATGAGGGGGGGGGGGGGGGGGGGGGGCGGGGGGGGGGGGGGGGGGGGGG